>VMDO01005120.1:53938-115671 GCA_007922755.1 Pedetes capensis
TGCAGGAAACATCAAAAGAAGATGGGAAGAATACACAGAGTCATTATACAAGAAAGAATTGGTAGATGACCAACCATTCCAAGAGGTTGCATATGAAGAGGAACCAATGGTGTTGAAGGATGAAGTGGAAGCTGCCTTGAAAGAACTGGTGAAACACAAGGCTCCAGGAATTGATGGGATACCAATAGAGATGTTTCGACAAACAGATGCAGCACTGGAGGTGTTAACATGTTTATGCCAACAGATTTGGAAAACAGCTACTTGGCCAACTGACTGGAAGAGATCCATATTTTTGCCTATTCCCAAAAAAGTGGATCCAACTGAATATGCAAACTATCAGACAATATCATTAATATCACACACCAGCAAAATTCTACTAAAGATCATTCAGAAGCGACTGCAGCAGTATATAGACAGGGAATTACTGGAAGATCAAGCAGGATTCAGAAGAGGTTGGGGAACCAGGGACATCATTGCTGATGTCAGGTGGATATTAGCTGAAAGCAGAGAATATCAGAAAGATGTCTAACTATGTTTTATTGACTATGCAAAAACATTTGATTGTGTGGATCATAACAAACTATGGATAACACTTCGGAAAATGGGAATACCAGAACACCTAATTGTGCTCATGAGGAATCTGTACATGAACCAGGAGGCAGTTGTTCGAATAGAACAAGGAAACACTGAGTGGTTTAAAGTTGAGAAAGGTGTGCGTCAGGACTGTATACTTTCACCCTATCTCTTCAACTTATATGCTGAGCAAATAATCCAAGAAGCTGATCTTTATGAGGAAGAATGTGGCATCAAGATTGGAGGAAGGCTCATTAACAACCTGCATTATGCAGATGACACAACTCTGCTTGCTGAAAGTGAAGAGGATCTAAAACATTTACTGATGAAGATCAAAGATCATAGCTTTCAATATGGGTTACAACTGAACATCAACAAAACAAAAATCCTTAGGAGTGGGTCAGCACGCAACTTTGCAATAAATGGAGAAAAGATTGAGGTTATCCAAGATTTTGCTTTGCTTGGCTCTATAATGAACACCCGTGGAAGCAGCAGTCAAGAAATCCAAAGACGCATTGCTCTAGGAAAAGCTGTGGTAAAAGATCTCTTTAGAGTATTGAAAAGCAAAGATGTCACATTGAAGAGGAAGGTGTGTCTGACTCATGCCATGGTATTTTCAGTCGCATCATATGGTTGTGAAAGCTGGACATTGAACAAGAGAGACAGAAAAAGAATTGATGCTTTTGAATTGTGATGCTGGAAACGTCTATTGAATATACCATGGACTGCCAAAAGAACCAACAGATCTGTCCTACAAGAAGTGCAACCAGAGTGCTCCTTGGAAGCAAGAATGGCCAGACTGCATCTTACATATTTTGGACATGTAGTCAGGAGAGATCAATCCCTGGAGAAGGACATCATGTTTGGGATAGTGGCAGGTCCACGCAAAAGAGGAAAACCCTCCACGAGATGGATTGACACAGTGTCTGCAACTATGGGCTTAAACATAAATAAGATCGTTTGCCTGGTACAGAATAGGCAAGTGTTTCGATCTGCTGTAATAGGGTCGCTATGAGTCGGACTCGACTCGATGGCACCTAACAACAACAACAACATGTGATAATTTTTACCTCAACTATTTATACAAGATAAGGCAAGTGAAGGATAGAGGAAGAAATCTGATAGTACATAGCAGAAAATAAAGGTCTAATGTGTAACAATAGAAAAATTATTTTAGGTTGCACAGAGCCTAAAATCTGTAATATAAACTTGCTGAAACTCAGATATTTGTCACATTTGGCATTATCAATAACTAGTGCATAACCTAGGCAAATATCTTTACCTCTCAAAGTCTTACTCAAAAATATCTTTAATTTTAATTTGGGATAAAAATATCTACCTTAGAAAGTCTGTTTAAGGATTATATGAAATAAAGTATGATGTATATGATGTACCTAGCTTGGAATGTAGTAAGTGTCCAGTGACAATCTTGTTTTCCTTTATCTCTCATTCTTCTATTCACTCAAAGTGTTTTACAAACCCTATGCTAATACTAATACTAGCCTACATCCATACCACCCTGGTGTCAGATCTCATCAGATCTTTGAAGCTAAGCAGGGGTCAGGTGTCGTTAGGCCTTCAATGGGAGACCGCCTGGGAATACCAGGTGCTGTAGGCTTGGGAGAAGGACTGGCAGCCCACTCCCAAAACAATCAGCCACCCAAAACTCTGTGAACAGCAGAGAAGCACTAACAATAGTGCCAGTCATGGCATAGTAGGCCCAGTGTCAGGTAATTTTTTATCTGTGCTAACACTAAGGAACAGGTAAGAAGGCATTTTATAGAAAGCACATGGCTTCCTTGCCTGCAGCCATAGCATTGTGGCATCTAGTCCCATCCGATCATGGAAGCTAACCAGCATTGGACCTGGATAGTAAGTACTTGGATGGGAGACAGCCTGTGAACACCAGGTGCTGTAGGCTTAGGAGAAGGACCCAGCAACCCACTCTCAAAAAAAATCAGCCATTGAAAACTCTATAAATAGCAGTAAAGCATAATCATAGTGTTTTATCTGTTGTACATAGGGTGGCTATGAGTCAGACAGCAATTCAACAGCACCTAACAACAACAACAACACATGGCTTCCTGGGCTGGGTTTTAGCTCAGTTGGTAGAGTGCTTGCTCTGTTCTGTCTGTGACCCTGGGTTCAATCCCCAGCACTAAAAATGGGAGAAGGATTTGACAATCTGCTTGTGAAGCAATTCCAAGACAATCAGCCATTGACAATCCTAAGAATAGAAGAGAAGCACTGACATAGTGCCAGGCATGGCACAGAGTGGAGGAGTGTTTGGTTCTGTTGTATATAGGGTCGCTATGAGTTGAATACTACTCAATGGGACTTAATAATAATAACAACTTCTTGGCTTCATGCAGAATGAAGAGAATAATGCTACATGATACATCTATGATTATCATCATTTGTTCATTAGAAAATATAAACACAAATATGGATATAAACATATTTGTTTGAGAAAATGTACTATATTTTAAAATAGGATGTCTACAGAGATGGGCATTTGTTACAGATAATATGTAGTAGCTTTCTGTGAAGATGGAAACCATCTCAATGGAAGATGGGAATCCATGTAATAAGAAAAGGACCAACCTGTAATTCAGTGAACAAAAACAGAAGACATCTAGGCAAAACCACAACAGGGGACATTTTCTAATGACTTTTGTCTAAAATTTAGTCTAACAAAGCAAAATTGGGAGTTTGTTCCAACACTGCACTAAAATTAGGTTTCAATAAAATCTGTAGCTGACTATTCACTGTGAGGGTATAACCTTATAGTTCCTGGTTCTTGATAAATGGAAGATACTAATAAAGGATAAATTTGTTTGCTTTCTTTTTTCATTTAATTTTGAAAGCTATTATGAATTATTCCCTCTTTATGAAGAAACCCTGTACCCTTTTGGGTGTGCCACTGGTTAAACAATTGTTTATGAGTTGAGTTTATTTAAAAAATATGCCACACAGAAGAGATTCAAAATTATTGCAAATGTTGAAGAAGATTATAGCTGAAATTTACCTCTGAGCAGTGTAAGTCTGCTGTAGAAAATTATTCATATTTTCTGACTCAAATTATTGCTCCCAGAACAAGGCTGTCAAGAGAATAAAAAAAAAGTATGTTCTTGGTAGTTTAATAGCTGATCTTTGGCTCTTGCCACTTTCAAATTTAATAACATAACTTTGAACATTACTGATTGAGAATGATGTGACGAATCAAGATGTTCCACCTGGCTATTGCCCTTTTAGTTAGCAGGGCCTGATGAGCTGTGTAATTAGATAAGTGTTCTCACCAATTCCAGAGGTGCGGCAATGTTTTTCATCTTTCCCATTATTGTACACTTAACTATGAAGCATACACTCATTTGGCATTCTAAGTACTTTTGATTGATTTACAATGTCAGTAAAATTTACAGATTATGCATTCCAAAAGATAAGAGGGAATTAATGTCTTAGGAAAAGTTTTTTAGCACAACTCCTTTTGCCAACATTAATTTTTTTAGCATTAGTGTGCCTAAGTGTACAGAAGCAAGTAAACATGGATAAACATAATCCAAATTAAATTGCTGAGAATATTATTTTCCATTTGGTTTGCTCTGGGCTTATAGGTAATAGCTCTTGATGTATACTTTGAAGTACATCCTGACTTTTACCAGAGATGTCAAAATAATGTTCAAAAGGCTGTAATACATGTTGTTCCATATTCTTTTATTTATTTTTATTTTTTTCTGCAACACATATAGATTTAAGCCAAATGAAAATGCTGAAAGAAGCCTAATTTGAATTGTGTAGATGGAATATCAGAGTGTCACATGGTGTTTAGGAAAGGTTTACATAGCCTAATAAGAAATAATTTTAGATTTTTTGCAACTTCTCCTAGCTTAACTTACAAATCCATTATAACTTATAAGAAAGGCTATTCAAACAATTGCAAAGGTATAGTTCTGAAATCTAGTAGACCAAGAGATTTGATAGTTAAATAAGATGGCTTCTACTTTTATTTAAATCACAATATACACATATACACATATCAATAGAGAAGATAAATGTTATCCACATTGATGATATTTTATGTTAATTGAAAAATTAAATTTTTTTGGTTACTTGGTGGATGAACCTATAGCCTCACATGCACTTTGCAAGTGCTATACCACTGGGCTGCACCCCCGGGCCCATTTTTATTTTTTTTAAGACAGGGTTTTTCTAAGTTACATAGGCTTCCTCTGGCTTTGAATTTACAATCCTCCTACCTCAACTTCCCAAGTTGCTGAGATTCCAGGTGTGGGCCACTCAGCCCAGCATACAATTAATATTTTTAAGATTGTGTTTAAATAATTCAGTAGGACTTTGCTTTAAAGGGTAATTAAGTGCAGCTTTAGATCATATACTTAATTTCATTCATGATTTATAAAAGGCAAATCTGCTATTTTATGATATAGGTAAGTCTTTTAAATAATTAGCAAGAATCTCCTAAAAGGCAACTATGTTATTTTAGGGGTTAGATGAGTCTTTTAAATAAATATTTAGAATCTCAGAAAGGCATTTTTAGTTGTCAGAAAAGAAATTAGGTTTGTTTGGGGGAAATTGCTTTTTTGTTTTGTTTTGTTTTGTTTTGCAGTACTGAGGATTGAACCCAGGGTCTCACACATGCTGGGTGAGGCTTTCACTATTAAGCTGCATCCATTGCTTTTTCAAATTTTTTATTTTGAGGCAGGATCTCACTAATTTTTACATGTTGCCTCTGGGCCCCCTGAAATACTTCTGCCTTTGGCTCCCAAGTAGCTGGAATTGCAGGCATGGGCCACATCCTCCAGTAGAAATTAGATTTTTAACTACGAAAGGAATGTACCTATAATCAAGGTCTGAACAGTTTTTAAAATTCAGTTTGCATTTTGAGTAAATACAGAAAGAATTGCTTTATGAAGATTTAGCCTGAGGTGTGTATGAGTGTAATGTATAGATGTCTGGTGCAGAGAGATCCATTTAGGTGACTTATAAGTCAGATTCTGAAGAAAATAAATTCCTATATAGGATTAGAACACAGTCATTCTTTATACTGTTAGTTATGCCAATCTCATAACCAAAAGAGATTTTTCTCTTTGGGGATTTATCTGGATGTCTACTTGATAATTAAAAACTGAGTGAGAAGAGAATTTTCTAGTATTTTGTGGCTTTTCTTGTTGTTGTTTTCCCCGTCAGTCATCTTGACTAGAAATCTTTCTTCTTAGGTTATTTTTGTTGTTGTTAGGTGCCGTCTAGTCGGTATCTGACCCATAGTGACCCTCATAGGGTTTTCAATGGCTGACTGTTTCGGGATTGCCTTGGGAGTGGATTGCCAGGCCCTTCTCCCATTTTTTGCGGTGCTGGGAATTGAACTCGGGACCTCAGAGACTGCAGCACAGCACTCTACCACATGAGCTAAATCCCAGCTCTTAGGTTATACAGCCTTTGAATTTAGGATCTCAAGATCTAATTATTGACATTTTTCTTCATAAAATTCCAAAGAAAGTGTCCATTAAAGAATTGGTAGATTAAGAAGCTACTTAAATACTATTCGTGGAGCTCTCAATTTTGCATCTTTTACAAAGGTATTGACAAGAATTTAATTCAGTGCAATTCATTAACAATGAATTTATTGTATTCTGTATGCCTAGTATTTTTCTGTGTATTGTAAATTACTCAAAAAAAAGAACCATAGGATGTTATATGGTTTAATATTTTTAATATTTTTAATGGAAGATGGAAAAAATGTAACTGTAGAATTGTCCACTGAGTTCTTCTCAGTTAGAGGAAAGTCTTTGCTTAGCACTGAACTCAAATGGATATACCTGTTAAATAATATGAGAACTTCAATGACTTGCTCATCTAAATTTATATGGGACAAAGAAGTAACTATTCTATATAAAAAATAGACAGGGATGGATTAGTCAATTTTCTTTGCAAAATGCATAACAAATTACCTGAAGCTCAGTATTTCATTTAAAAAAGAGTTTTATTTACCTCACAGTTTTACAGGCTGAAAATCTAAGATTGAGTGGCCCCATTTGTTCAACGTCTGATGACGACACCATGGTACATTGCATCAGATCATACATTACATGACAAGATAGGATACCAGAACCATTTAGTAGCCAGTCTCTCTCTTTTTTCTCTTTTTTCTCCCACTCTCTATAGAACTGATATGTTTTAGATATAAAGTAGCCCCTAAAAGGCCCATGTGCTAAAGTCTTGGTTCCTAAAGCAGAAGTGTTCAGAGGTGGGGCCTTTGGGAAATAATTGGATTATGGAGGCTCTGACCTCATCAATGTACTAATCCATCGATGGAAATGGATTCATATGGACGGGCATTATTGGGAGATGGGGGAAATTAGGAAGTTAGACGCAGTTGAAGGATAGAAGTCCCTAGGGGTGTGCCTTGGGAATATATACATTGCCTTTTGCCCCTTCCTGTCTCCACTTTGCTTCCTGGCTCTCCTAAGGTGATTAGTTTTCCTCTCCCATGCCCTTCCTCTATGATGTTTCTGCCTTGCCTCAAGCCTAAATACCATGAGCTAGACAACCATGGGCTGAACCCTCTGAAACTGTGAGACTAAATAAATCTTTCCTCCCTTAAACTGATTTTGCCAGGTATCTGTCATAGCGATGAAAACTCTGACTCAACAGGAAGTAACTTCGATCTCCAAAAGAATTACATGTATCTCTTCCAGGGGTATTGCCAGCATGACCTCATTACCTCCAATAGGCCTCACTTATTCTAGCTTCTACATCACCTCTCAACATTACCACCCTAGGAACTCAGCCTGCATCCAAATCATACAGGGGATGTAGGGTTAAGTGAGTAGTTAGTGTAGAAGTTAAGAGAGACACTCAAGGTTATAAACCAGCAAAAGAAAATACAAATTTAAGCAAGAAAAAGATGTGGGAAATAAAAGAGTAGTGAACAAAGGAACCAGTAGAATGTATTAAGTTAAAGTAATTATTAAGTCATTAAAAATAAATAAACTCTCTGTAATCTAAATTTTAAGAAACAATATAATATTTAATGTCACAGGGAGATGAGGGTAAAAGTCTAGAGAAACAACTCCTTTGGAAAAAGACAAAATCTTAGATTCGGTTAAAAAAATCCAATAAAAACAGACTAAGTAGAAAGATACTGTATACTACTTTTAAAAAGTGTGATGTAATATATCTTATGCATATAAATATGTATAATAAACAAGTACACATTTTTCCAAGATATATGAAATAATCCTTGAAAAGATTAGATTGAAGAGATGATTTTATGACATTCTAAGAAGAAAAGAAAATATTTTACACAAATCACTTTTTCCATCAACATGCAATAAAAATGATAATGAAAAAGTTTGGTTTTCCTTGGGATATAAAAATTAAAACTCATGTTTATAAAATATTTTAAAATAAATAATGATAAATTTGGCCAAATGGTTCTCATTTGAAATTTTATAATTAAATTCTCTGAAGAAAGAACCTAACCAACTAACAGAAGAAATACATCCTAGTTGCCTGCAGCCAAAGCACTGTGGTGTCCAATCCCATCAGATCTCAGAAGCTAAGCAGGGTCGGGCCTGGTTAGTACTTGGATAGGAGACTGCCTGGGAACACCAGATACTATAGGCTTGGGACAAGGACCCAGCAACCCATTCCCTCCCTCAAAAAAAAAAAAAAAATCTGCCATTGAAAACCCTATGAATAGCAGAGAAGCACTGACAATAGTGTTTTGTCTGTTGTACATAGAGTCACTATGATTTGGATACTGACTTGACAGCACCTAACAACAACATATCCTAGGTCAAGTAAAATTAAAATAGTCATTAATAAACTTTAAATAATTATTAATAAATTAGAAAAGCAAAACAGATTAGGCTTGCTCAACAACATTAAAAACTTATTCCTTTGGAAAAGTTCAGTAAGATATCAGTTGTGGTGGTGCAATACTATAATCCCAGTACTCAGGAGTCTGAGGCTGGAGAACCATAAGTTTGAGGTCATTTTGGGCTAGATAGCAAATTCTAGGCCAGCCTAGATAACAGTGAGATTATATTTCAAAAAAAAGTCATGTTTGTAAAAGTTATGTTTGGAACTTTATTCAGAGAAGGGAGATTATAAATGAGAATATCATAGAACAGTAGGAATACTGAAAATGTCATCTGACTACTAGCTGGCTATAAAAACAGTATAAGAAGAAGATAAGGAATGCATCCTTACTATAAAGATGCCAACACTTGTGAGTTTTAAAACAAACAAATGAACAAATAATAAATGAAAAGAATTATTTTTTCTTAAACTCTTTTAGATAACAAATGATTCCAAAGGTAAGAAATTGCTTTGGACAAAGGTCAAATTCAGGACACTGAAAGGAAAACAAAGGGAAAAATATACCTTGCCTTAGCCCCTTCCTGTCCCCTCTCTGCTTCCCAGCTGTTACGAAGTGATGAGGTGAATCCATTTTCTCAGCACTGGCCCTTCCCTTTCTCCATGATATTTCTGCCTTGCCTCATGCCTAAAAGCAACCATGAGCTTCAGACCCCAAAAGGACTTGAAATGGCATGTTACAAATCATTTTAAAGAAGCAAATCATATGTAAGGATCTTCAGGACGTGCCTGGGGTACCCTCTCTGTTTAAACATCAGGGCTTCTGAGAATGTTAGAGGTGATGTACTTTCTGCAGGTGTACAAAGATTTCAGGCAAAAAGAGTTGATTTTAAAGTCTTTTTTCTGGGTGGATTGTAATAGAGACCATTACAAACTGACACAAAATCTCTGAAGGTTTCTAAAAGAACAATACTAACTTGGACTGAGAGAAACAGGGAGAGTAAAAGGTAAAATGGAGACCTTAAGCTCTGTAACTTCTACAGGTAACATGTAGATTTCAAACCCTATTCTAACTGCAAATATAGGATACATTTTATGCAAAATGAAGGATGACTCAGAGGTAAACCCTAAAGCCTTGATGACAGAGCCATGAGCCACAGTGAGTAACAGCTAGGCAGGTGAGTTGAAGCCTAAGGGAAACTGGCAATATGCGCCTCTGGATTTCAGAATTGCTATGGACCATTGATTCCTATGGACTTCTGGTGTTCCTTCTTTCTAAATGGGAGTGCTTATAGTGTCTACCCGACTGTTTTATGTTAGATATGAGGATAGGATGGATAACTATTTTAATTTTAAAAATATTTGAGGGACTCTATGAGCTATAACACAAGCAACTCTACCTGAGCCTCACCCACACTTCAACCTGACTAATTAAAAAGATATCAGATTTTGAGCTGATTGTAATATGATGATATTTCTGGGTCATGAGAAAAAGATCCATTTATTTCCCCTGTGGGAGAGATGTAAATTGTTCTATTCTACGTGGGGTCGCTATGAGTCCAACCCTACTTGACAGCACCTAACAACAACAACATTGTTGTTGTTGTTTGTGCCATCCAGACTCATATCGACCCTCACAGGGTTTTCAATGTCTGATTGTTTCAGGATTGCCTCAGGAGTGGATTGCCACATCTTTCTCCCATTTTTGCAGTGCTGGGAATTGAACTTGGGACCTCAGAGACTGCAGAGCATTGCTCTACCAACAGAGCTCAATGCCACCTCAAAATCATTACTTCCCCTTAATTCTGTGTGGGCTGTGGCTGAAGTGATATTACATGACTTATGTGGCCATACCATAAAGCCTGCACCTGCATCCTATTGCAACACTTAGTCTTACAACAAAGTAGTCATGCTGTGAGGAAGCCAAGGCTACAAGGAAGTCAATGAGAAAGAATGCCCAAATGATAAAAATATGGCAGGTGTGAGGAATAATGGATCGCATTTTGAAGATGAAATTTCACAAAGCAAACTAAGTATAGAATATTTGTTGTTGTTGTTGTTGTTGTTGTTGTTGTTAGGTGCCATCAAGTCGGTATCCAACTCATGGAGACCCTCTGTACAATGGGAAACACTACTGTCAGTGCTTCTCTGCTGTGCATAGGGTTTTCAATGGCAGATTGATTTTTGGGAGGGGGTTGCCAGGTCCTTCTCCCAAGCCTACAGCTTCTGGTGTTCCCAGGCGGTCTCCCATCCAGGTACTAACCAGGCCCAACCCTGCTTAGCTTCCGAGATCTGACAGGATCGGATGCCACAGGGCTATGGCTGCAGGCATAGAATATTTAGGGGTCAATGTATAAAGAAAGAACTTAGCACATGGCATTTTCAATGGCTTTTGAATATATTTAAGTAAAAAGTTATTCAATTTTTAACACCACAAATAGGCATAAGAAATCAATGAATACACTTGAATTCAGTCACACCATGGTCAGTCAATCTATGGAACCTAGGGGCAGAGGCTCACAGTGGTTTTTCCACTAGCTTAAGGAATAGGATAATTTTCCTCCACCCTCAAAATTGAGGATTTCTGTTCAGCTACCTCATCACCTTCTTTCCCAACTTACATCCCCTGTCTTTTCTTAGTGCTACCACAATTGCCTATTAAGTACACAAATAGTAAATGTTGGGCAGATGAATGACGCCTCCCCCAGGATGTTCACAGGTGTGCTCCTAGCTGCTAGGATTACTTATTAGAGTAAGTCACAATTCTCATCCATAAGCAATAGCATCTCAGTAGACTGCTGAATATTCCATCCTTTTAGCTAAAACTGTTTTGTGGATTTTTGCTTTTATTTGGATTGAAGTTTTAGCTCTTTCCACTTTTTCCTTGATGTTGTTGTTGTTGTTGTTAGGTGCCCTCGAGTCGGTATCCGACTCATAGCGACCCTCTGTACAACAGGGGAAACACTATTGTCAGTGCTTCTCTGCTGTTCATAGGGTTTTCAATGGCAGATTGATTTTTGGGAGGGGGTTGACAGGTCCTTCTCCCAAGCCTACAGCTCTGGTGTTCCCAGGTGGTCTCCCATCAAGGTACTAACCAGGCCCGACCCTGCTTAGCTTCTGAGATCTGACGGGATTGGATGCCACAGGGCTATGGCTGCAGGCTCCAACAACTTTTCCTTGATATTATTACAATATTTCAAAACAATCCAATATTTTTACAAAAACATACTTAGAAGGACAGAGATTCCTTCTAAATCAACTTTGTAAACTTACAAAATGATTGTTCATTTTTCTCTTTACAATACACTTGACTTTCTTAGATGTTAAATATCACATGCATTTTACATTTTATACAAATGAAGTCTCTTTTAAAATATCTATTATATACATGGAAAAATAAGTCACAGTAATATAGTCATTAATATTTATTAAAAGTAATTCTCTATGACGTAATATAACAAGTGTGATCATCACAAGAATCTCAGATTAAAATCTCTCAAAATAGCAATTTTTATTTTTTACAGTTTTTGTAAATATGACATGGAAATAATCTCCTCAGGATGGGTTGGATTTAAGAATATACTTTCCCTGTGGTGAAATATACCTGCTTTATTTTTTGCAAAAAAAAAAAGTTAAATTAAATGTTCAGTAAATCGTTTTAAAGTATATTGCCATGTTGTAGAATGACAAAACAGATCCATAATTTCACTAAAATAGCATAATGCATTGTTATGAATTTATTCATAACAGATCAACACAATTTAGCGATTAAGGCCTAGGTGTTCTGGAATCAGATTTCATGGATTCCATCCAGTTCTAGCTCTGCCAGCTACCAAATGAAGACCTTTCTCTAAATGAGATAACAGGACCTACCTTATAGAGGGATTTGTTGTTGTTAGGTGCCATCAAGTCATGTCTGACTCATAGCGACACTTACAAGGTTTTCAATGACTGATTGTTTCAGGATTGCCTCGGAAGTGGATTGCCACATCTTTCTCCCATTTCTGTGGGGCTGGGAATCGAACATGGGACCTCAGAGACTGCAGAGTGGCACTCTACCAACTGAGCTAAATCCCAGCCTGTAGAAGGATAGGGAGGATTAAATGAGTTGCTAGAGGTAAAGAATCACTTAGAACAGTTTCTGGCATACTGAAAGGGCTATTACTAAGAAATGAGTCTTCTTTATATTTAGTACAATATATTAAAACAAATTTTCAGTATCATTCATTTGGTACATCAAAATCTCATTTCTCCAAAAAGATGCTAAGAGTTTTCAAATAAGATTTTTGTTTTCTAATTTTAACTTTTTAATGTCTTTCCCCAGCTATACTGCTATATACCTGTAGGTTTTACACCTCTCCAGGCCTCTCTCTTTGTGTCTCTGTGTCTCTCTGTCCTTGTCTCTTTCTCTGTCTCTCCAGACAGTATCAGGCTAAATCATCTTAGTATCTTCCCTTTGTCACCCCCAATGTAATTTTTCTTTCTTTCTTTTCTTTCTTTCTTTCTTTCTTTCTTTCTTTCTTTCTTTTTTCTTTTCTTTTCTTTTCTTTTTTTTTTTTTTTTTTTCAGTTCTGGGTGTTAAACCCAGGGCCTTGTGCATGCATGCTTTACAAGTGCTGTACCACTGAGCTGCATGCTCAGCCAATCCTTTTAATTTTTTGAGACAGGATCTTGCTAAATTATGCAGACTGCCTCTGGTCTCAAACTTGCAATCCTCTTGCCTCTGCCTCCCAAATCGCTGGGGTAATTTCTTAATTACAGGTCCTCCTTGACTTGAAGTTAATTCCCAATAAGCCCATGGTAAATTGATAATATTACATTGAAAATTTGTTTAGTACACTGAACCTACCAAACATTTGAGCTTAGTAACACAGTACACTGTATAGTGGCTCTTATTTACTCTTGTGTCACATGGCTAACTAGGAGGTAAGGCTTGATGCCACTGCCCAACATCATGAGAAAGTCTCATACTGCATATGAAGATCAAAATTCAATGAAAAGTTTCTAGTGAATGAGAACAACTGTAGAAAATACTGAAAAATCTTCAATGAAGTCATTGTAAGCCAGGGACCATCTGTATAACAACTACCATTTTCTAAAGCAGAAAATTGAGAGTGGAAGTGCACAGTCAGTGCTCTGCATGAAACCATGAGCAAATACATTCATAATAGTTACTTCTGACCTGAAGAATGATTTTTGGTAATTACAGTCTTTCAGTGTAAAAGAACTTGAAGAGCCAGTCATCATAGTCATGGTGTATACTTGCAATCATAGCAACTTAGAAGGCTGAGGCAGAAAGACCATAAGTTAGAGGCAGCCTGTGCATCTTAGCAAGAACCTGTATTAAAATAAGGTAAAAATGGGGTTCATGGGGTAGCTCAGTGGTAGAGCACTTATTTAGTTTGTGTGAAGCCCCTGGGTTCAATCCCCCAGTACTAAGAAGAATAAAAAAAGGAAACGTGGAAAATGTAATATTTGAAATCAGTTTTATAAATATGATTGGAACCCGATGCCAGTGCTTTGTGGGGGAAAAGAAATATTGTAACTTTGAATGTGCATCATGAAATCTTCGATCTCAGGACCAGCCTCCTTCCTCTCTCTCAATTGCCATCTTCTGTTCCAAACTTCTCATTGAACATTTGCACCTTTTCTGCCAGTCTCCAAGTAAGTCACATTTTTTTCAACTCTTCTCTGCTCTGCCTAGTCACTGTTTTAGTTCCAGTTTCATTACTTGTCTTTCAATCCTACCCAGAGTATTTCTTCTAGAATTGTCCCTAGTGTTATTCACAAGCTGGAACTGATACAGTGGATGAGCACTATTTGGGATAAGATACAATCTATACTATTAGCATGGAACTTTAGTTTTCTAACCTATATTATTTGCAAATAGTTGCCTAATATAGGTCATGAGAACCCTAGGCAAACACCTGTGCTTGACAAATATTGAGTACTTTAAGTATATTAGGGCTGGGATTTAGCTCAGTTGGTAGAGCGCTGCGCTGCAGTCTCTGAGGTCCCGAGTTCAATTCCCAGCACCGCAATAATGGGAGAAAGACCTGGCAATCCACTCCCAAGGCAATCCCGAAACAGTCTGCCATTGAAAACCCTATGAGGGTCGCTATGAGTCGGATACTGACTCGATGGCACTTAACAACAACAACATAAGTATCTTAAATACAAATATATGAATTGAGGGGTTTCTATATAAATTTATTGATTTCTTTGTTGCTTTTTGGCATTTAATTCATTTTTCTCTTTCAAAGTTTGTGAAACACCTTCTAGGCTCCCCAGAAGAGCATCAACACCATGATCTAGGAAGGAATCCCTCTTTGCTCATATGGAAACTATCTCTTCTGACCCCTTTATTTACTGAAACCTAATATGGCTACATCACATCTGAGGCTGCTCTTTGTAAACTAACTGATTTTAACCCATTTGGCTTCAGAGTATGATCTGAAGTGTTTTTATAGCTCACATTGAGAATGTTTTTATTGAATTTTTGTACAACACGAGCCATATAATAGGTCCTATGAGTTCATCAAGAGGTCATGGCTACCTTTATGCCATTGTTTCCTTTTGTTTTTTAGTTCACATTGCGGTGTGTTCTATTTATAAACTATAACTCTTCACTCCTCAGCATGTGAAAAAGCAATGCTTGTACCGCTAGTGTTTGAGCTCTAGATTCAGACTGTGTAAGCTCAAATTCAGCTCTGAACTGGCTTGTTTGTTTGTTTTTTGTTTTTGTGGTGCTTGGGATCAAACCCAGGCCCTTGCACATGATAAGCAAATGCTCTATCACTGAACTACCCACATCCAGCCATATATGCTTAACAAATCATTTTTATTTTTATTTTTATTGTGATTATTTGCTATACTGGGGGATTGAACCAAGGGCACTCCACCCGTTTTGTATTCTTTTATTTTGACATAAGGGCTCATTAACTTGCACAGGCTGTCTCTGGTCTCAAACTCACAACCATCCTGCCTCAGCTTTCCAAGTCCCTGCGATTACATGTGTGTGCCCAACTGTCATTTTTATTGTCTAAGAATCCACTTTCCCATATATGAAGCAAAGATAAAAGTAGGGTAGTTGGGAGGATCAAATATATCGTTTATATTAAATACCCCAATGAAAGACAGTTATCAGCAACTGATATCAAAATGCTTTTATTAAAAATAAAATGTCTATCTTAACTTTCCTTTATATTTTTAACTAATGCACAATATTAAAAGTGAGAACTCAATGACTAACTTATTTCCACTTTTCGTGGATATCTAGACATCATTATCTTAAATAGGAGCTATTTTGGTTATTATTATTAAATATTATATTATTAGTATTCTCAAACTTGAAAACTAACTTCAATTTCCCTTAGATACACATTTACTTCTTATGTTTATCTTTATTTCAGATGCAAACATGCATATTTCAGTTGAGAACAGCTAGACAAAGATTACTTCTAGTGAATTTTCTAAAGTATTTTTCATGAGGAAAGAACACAATAATGCCTGAACATCTGGTAAAATTTTGAGTCTACAAACACATAACTTAAACTTTTTTTTTCCTGTGGAGAACTATAAAATTGCCACACACCCTCAATCTTCCCATTTTTCACATAAATTATATTGGTAACTTTCTTAAGATTTATATTTTTAAGGACAAAGTGAGTGAATGAGTACATATATACTTTTCTAAATACAGACTTTTCTTTTTCTTGGTAAGCAAGTTCAACATTTTCTTCTGTAAAATCATGAAGATATCTATTTAAGATTTAGAGATTATGTACTTGGCTCTGGTTGAATGAAAAACATAAACAGAATATAATCTGTTAAGAAGTGCTTCTGCTGGAATCTACAAGTATCAGGTATTGGAATCTACAGACCCTTGTTTATGGATTTTGTTGGGAAGGAAGCCAGTGGTGCTGAGGATAGTGGAGGATGGAACCTTTTCAAGAACTTCTTATACCTACAGTCTTTGTGATTAGAATCATTTGGAATGGAGCAAACTGACTTGCATCTAGCTTTGGTACAAATTATTTAACAACTATGACCTCAGTGGATTTCAGTCTGTTCCAGATCACTAGTTCACAAATATGAACCACAATCACCAGGGATGGGTAGTGGTGCTTAACAACATACATACACTGCAGCCATACCCCTGGGAATCCTAATGCATTGGATATGGGGTTGGCGTGAGTACATGGTCTAAAGTTCTAAGAGCAATACCTGCTCAACCCCTCTTCCATTATTTTCTAGTCTGTATACTTCAATTTTCTTCCCATTTATGAAAACAAACATCATATTTACTTGAAAGTCTAAATAACACCAACATGAAGGTCCTTTTCTGAATTTTATTCTTCTGATTAATTTCTTGGTTTTATCATTGTTCTATGTTAATTATTAAAGTTTCATTTTTAAGTTTAATGCATGTGTAAGATGGTGCTGCTGGGAGAAGGATGTGGCAACCCACTCCCAAGGCAATCCCGAAGCAGTCAGCCATTGAAAACCCTATGAGGGTCTCTATGAGTCGGACTCTACTCGATGGCACCTAACAACAACAAGATGGTGCTGCAGATGGATCTGGCAGAGGGATGGCAGAGTCAGAATGCTTCTTGAATGAAAGATGGAAATTACCTCTGACTTGGTATCAGGAATCCAGATCCACGAACCAAAATTTCTTCTGGCTGTTTCATCTTCTTTACCTATTTTCTTCTTCTGTCTTCCAGCTGTACTCAAATGTGGTTTCTACCACCTCAGGGACCCATGAATCATTTGCCTTCATTATGCTCCTGATGTTGATTCTCTGTCTTAGATATCAGTTACTCTTGCTGGATCTGTAAATGACTTGGATCTTTCACATCTCTTTACTCTATCTTCTACTTAACTATATTCTTTATTCTCTTCCATTTAGATTTAAACTTCTTGATGAAGTAGTCTATATTTGCTGGCAGTACTTTCCTCCTATACAACTAGTCTTTAATGTCTGCTCTCATCTTCTTAAATTTCTTCACAAAATATCCTAAATACAATAAGGAGTTAACTCATTATAATATAATTAGTGGCTACATTCATTTCTGTGGCCAAATTGTGAGCTGCTTGAGACTAGGAACTGTGTATTATTTATTTTTACATCCCAGGCACCAAGAACAGTGTTTAGTATATAATATCACTTAATAAATATTTACTGAATTACATATTTGAACTCTTTAACAAATTTCTGATGCTCTAGTGGGGAAGAAAAACAAAACTGAAATTATCATTTCAAATTCTCAAAAAATGCTGTGGAATATCTGTTAGGAAGAGAAGAAACTTATTAAGAGCTAATAAGTATTTCTTGAGTACATTTGTCCAGGCACTGCACTGTGACATTTTCAGACATTTCTTCATTTATCCTGTTACAATACTGCATTGTTTCCAACATTATGATTTTCACTTTTACAGATTAGAACCCTGAGACTCTGAGCTTAACTGACATGTCAAAATCATACAGGTTGTGACCAACTGCAATAGTTTTCAAACACATACCTAGTAAACTCTAAAGCTGCACTTTTTTCTACTATACTTATCAAAAATTGTTTGGTATCACATATCAGTGGACTTCAAACTCAAGCATCAGTTCTTTTGTGACTACCTATTTTCCAAGGGGTTTGTTGGTATAGAGAGTTTTCAGATCTTTTTTCTGATCAGGGCAGTCAAAAACCTCTAACCAGAAAAAAAATGTCTTGGACATTTTTTCCCTACCATTTTCCCCCTACTCTCACATAGCACTCAACACAACACTTATGACATGAATTTTTTTTCTTCTCCATCAGATACCAATGGGTGGGTATACTATAATTTAAACAGATTCTGACACTACCTGAAAAGAGTCAGATCTTACAGGTAGAGGGCACATCTCATAAGACTATTTCCCAGTTGAGATGAACATCACAAGCCCCAGGTTGTGAACTGTGTTTCTGACTGGCTATAAAATTCAAGTTCCTATGACCCCCTCCTGAGGTTCAATTTTTGTTGAACTGGCTCATAGACCTCAGGGAAAAGACTTAACTTATGTTTACCAATTCATTACAAGGGACTTGACAAAGGATACAGATGAACAGACAGAAGAGATGCTTAGGGCAAGGTACAGAAAAGGGAGCATAAGTTTCCATGCCCTCAGAACATGCCACCCTCCAGGGGGCTCCACATGTTCAGCAATCCACAAGCTCTCTGAATCCTGTGCTTCATTAGGCAGGCATGACTGATTACACCACTGGCCATTGGTGTCAAATCAACCTTTAGCCACTCTTCTCCCTTGGAGGACTTGGCTGGGGCTTAAAGTTCAACATCTATCATCTGGCAACTAGCCCCATCCTAAGGTGACCCAGGGGCCTCTACCCAACCAGTCATCTCTTTATCATGCATAAGACAATTATCACTCTGAAAATTGAAATTCCAAGGGTTTTAGAAGCTGTGAGAGAGGAACAAGGAAGAGGGATGAGACTATATGCTTCTTACCGTACCACAACATTACATGTGCCACCAAAAATACAGCTGTTGTTGTTGTTAGATATCATCCAGTTGGGTTTAACTCATAGTGACTCTCATAGGGTTTTCAATGGCTGATTACTTTGAGATTGCTTCAGGAGTGGATTGCCATGTCATTCTTCCATTTTTGTGGTGCTTGGGATCGATCCCAAGTCCTCAAAGAGTGCAGTGCATCACTCTATCAACTGAGCTAAAGTCTAGCCCAAAAATACCATAGAGTTCTCATTTTAAAATGGAGAGATTGTAATCTCTAATTTTGATGTGGAGGATTGTCCCAAAGATTTTTTTTTTTGAAACACCTTCATAGTGACAATTTTCAAAATACCAGTGTCTGGGAAGTGCTAATTGGCCAAGGAGCTAAAGGTGTCTCAGTTATATATTTTTCATGAAAAAAAGAACTAAAAAGTTTTACAGTAGATTGTCAGTGTCAAAGTACAATATTAAATTGTAATTATAAGAAAAAATAATTTAAATTAATAATTTATAAAAGTTACAATTTATAATGTAAAATAATGTTTTATGTTTTCTTCAGTATTCTTTTCTTATTTTCAGGAGAAAGTATTACTTTACCATATTTTTCTTACTATCAGCCAAACTTTCCAGGCCCCTATCAATTCTTAACAGTTTTTTTGCATTTATTCATATGACTTCACAGCAATGATCAATATATCTTTGGTAAATTACACTCTGATGTGGCCATTTAATATTATTATTTAATATTTTATTCCTAAAGCCATAGCCCTGTGGCATCCGATCCTGTCAGATCTTAGAAGCTAAGCAGGGTCGGGACTGGTTAGTACTTGGATGGGAGACCAGCTGGGAACACCAGGTGCTGCAGGCTTGGGAGAAGGACCCAGCAACCCACTCCCAAGAATCAATCCACCATTGAAAACCCTATGAACAGCAGAGAAGCACTGACATAATGTTTTGCCTGTTGTACACAGGGTCACTATGAGTTGGATACAGACTTGATGGCACCTAACAACAACAACATAAAAATACATGACATATATAAGTTATGAGTTATCACCATAATAATGATAATAAACACTTGTTAATTCCTCATCCAACTTTAAACGATAGAATTTTATTTGTTCTATGTTAGTTCCCGCAAATTTTCCTACTTCTTTACCTCATCTCCTGCCACTCTCTACTTGCTTGAGTCACAAATGACTGCTTGGAATCCCCTCAAAACGCTTCTACTCACCTTGTTTTTTGGTCTCTTCTTTTTCTTGTTCTTTTCCTGTTCCAGTTTATCTCATTCATCAAGTGGCATGTCAAATCCTGCCTCTATTAAACATTCATTCAAAGCAGTCAATCCCATGTTTAGTAAATGTAACACATTTGTTTGAATCACTTACATGCCATTTTCCTTTCTAAGATAGTAGCCCATCTTAGGTTTTGCCGGCATGATTCCTGTTCATTCCTTCAACAACTCACTGAATATCCATAAGTTACTGTTGCCTGTCTGGGTGGTGGGGCAGGAGCTGCATTATGCTATGTACAGCCATCATCTCAAACACTTTTCACAGTCACTTGTGTGCTAATATTGCTTTCATTTCCAGTTTACAAGGGAAGACAATGTGGCTTAGACAGACAAAGGGACTTTCCTAAGGTGACAAGGTGAGTTAATAAGTGAGGAACCTGAGATTGGCTTCAGAGCCCAAGAACACTGAATACTACTATCCTACCGGCCGACCTTTCTCTGGCACTGCAACCATTGGCTAAATAGTCATAGTTAGTCCATATAGTTGTCCCTTGTTCTGAAGATTACTCCTTGACTCCTAATCATACTCTGTTCTTTGCAAGAGTACTTTTGAAACCAGCCTTCCCCTAGCCAGGCAACTCTTTTCTTCCCCTTTCACTATTTCAAATCTTTTGCTGGATGGTACTGCTTTAAAACTCTCATTTTTACCCCCAGCACTAGAGAGTTGAACAGAGAGCCTTGTGCGTGTTAGGTAAGTGCTCTACCAGTGAGATGTACTCCCAACCCATTTTTATTTTTTATTTTGAGACAGGGTCTCATGAAATTGCACGGGCTGCCTCTGGCCTCCAACTCCTGATCCTTCTGCCTCAACTTCCATATTTGCTGGGATTATAGACATATGCCAGTCAGGTTTCACATTTTCTTTAATTCCTGTAGTCTAAAAGCCTGTATTCCATAGACTCAGAGGCATTTAGTGTTTTCTAATGAGAAAGAGAATAACCTCTAATCTCTTTTTTGCCTTTCCTAAATTATTTATAGATTTCAGTTGCTAGAGAGCCTTCATTCAAATAAGAACAAAAGTAGTCATATAATATTTACTGGACATCTTATTTTCTCTTCTTGGTTCTTTCTCCCTTCCCCTGCTCGTCAGAGTCCTATCTCCTTTCTTAGATGCTACCACCTTCATTCGTTTTAGCAGAGGAAGATGTCTGTTCCAAGGAAAATTGAACTCTTCCTTGACATTTGCTTAAATTTCACCTCCCCTAAGCTTTGTTTCCAAGGAGACTGGCCTTTCCATGCTGAAATGATAGTAGGTGCCAGAGGATTTAGGCATTTTTTTCTTTGAGATATATCTGCATATTTTAAATTTTCTGTTACAAATATAGCCTAACCTGATTGTAAGAATAATATATTTAAAAATGTGGAAAATTTGAGAGTGCAATTTCCTTCCACCTTATCTCTTTTATCTTATTTTTACAAAATTGGGACCATAGTGTTTATAAAGTGTTCAACTGTAATATTTCTACTCAATTTTTTTGAGTAATAGGGAGTTAAACCCAAGCCCTTGCGCATGCTAGGCAAGTGCACTATCACTAAGCCATACCTCCGGCCCAGTTTTAATTTTAATTTTTTATTTTGAGACATGTCTTTGCATGTTTATTGATACAGGCTGCCTCTGGCCTCAAACTCATGATTTTCCTGGAGCAGCCTCCTGAGTTACTAGGATTACAGGTATTATGCCAAAGAGCCCAGGCTCTATTCAACATTTTTTGGTGAGTCCATTAAAAGAATATGAAAGGAAGAATTCTGTAGAAAAATCATTAATAAATTTGGCTATGCAAAATTAAAATTCATTGAATGGTAAAAATATTTTGAATATGTAAATAGGGAAGAAAACTAACTCTGTAATAGAAAAAGGGGCTGTAACCCAAATGGATCCTACAAACAAAGGAAATGAACAATCTTAGCTCAGTGGGTAGAGCGCTGCGCTGCAGTCTCTGAGGTCCCAAGTTCAATTCCCAGCACCGCAAAAGTGGGAGAAGGACCTGGCAATCCACTCCCAAGGCAATCCCGAAGCACTCAGCCATTGAAAACCCTATGAGGGTCGCTATGAGTCGGACACGACTCGATGGCACCTAACAACAACAACAACTAGAAACTAGAAAAGGTTGTAAGCAATCAATTCATAATAAAACCACATCCTAAAACATTACATATTTTCTGTCTTTTAAATCATTATCAATCAATTAGGCTTAAGGAGGCTATATTATTATTTAATTTGTAATTCTCTAATTACAGCATCAGGGTACCTTTTAATGCCTACTTTATAAAAGGAACTACTATAATGGTTGTGATTTCTGAATAAGTGAAAAGATACTATTTGTTGGTGATAACCTTTCAATTATACCATGTGGGCAGCTACCTACTACTTTTGGTGTGTAAGTTTCTTGATGTTAGGGACTATATCTTTTTATCTTCAACATTGGATTCCTGGAGTAGGAATAATACATGTTCATATTTTTTAAAGAAAATGCAGAAAATTGTTACCTTGGATTTTGGAATTTTTCTTTTCACTAATATTATATAAACTAAAGTTCTCGTTTTATAAAATTAATTTATATTGATGTCACCATGAAAATTTCCTCTTTTCTTGAGGAAATTTTGTATTTTGACTTTAGCATATGAGGTATGGGGTGTGGTTAGTAATATATGGAAGTCTGGCATAATGTTGCTTTACATTTATTTGATCATATTTTTTGCTAACTCTTATGACCTGTACTAAGACACTTGGGAATATAAAAGTTATGAGATAACATAAAGTAAGAAAAGAATAGTGGGAAAGAGGGAAAGACCAAAAATCAATTTACAAGTGTGGAAATTTTTAGCAAACTAAGCAAAAAGAAAAAATTAAAGCTGAATAAGAGTAACTAGTGAGCTGTACCGTTTTGGCATCCACTCTGCTTGATAGGTCACGCAGCAGGCTCATGTCTCTGTGGGCCTCTGATCTTGGGGTCACGGCTGTTCTTAGCAGCCATGTGGGTGGCAGCTGGGAAAGCACCCAAACTATGACAGCACTAACCGGCTGACGTGTAGTTACTTCTATGTCAGAGGTACTGCCATTGAGTTGCTGTGGCTTGTCTAGTAAATTTGTGAGTAGATTTTAGGATGATTTGGAAAACAAAGCATAATTGCCTACTCCTTTAAGTATGGGCTGAACATACTGAATTCCTTTCAAAACAGTATAAAAAGGGAGACAGAGTAACGCTATAGTGGAGAAACTTGGCAAACTCTACCTTAGCTATCCAATCAAGGTTAACATCAACAGTGAAAGTCAGATTGTTAATAGGTGCTCTTGATATGTTGTGATGAAAATGATACTTAACATCTGTGTTCTTCCTCCTAAACACCCGTAATCCCAATTTAATCATGAGAAAACATCAGGCAAAACTCATTTGAGGGACATGTTACGAAGTTTCTGACCAGATTTCTCAAAATTGTCAAGGTTATCAAAAACAAGGAAAATCTGAAAAGCTGTCACAGCCAAAAGAAATCTGATGATTAAATATAATTTAGTTTCTTGGATGAAATTCTGAAACAACAACAACAAAAAGACATTAGGTAAATTAGGCAATATGAGTAAAATATGATTCTTAGATAATAATAATAGTAATAATAATAATGCCAGGCACAGTGGTGGTACACATCTGTAATCCCAGGGAGTCAAGAAGCAAAGGCAGGAAGATTGAAAGTTTGAGACCAGAGGCAGCCTGTGAAACTTAGTGAGACCCTGTCTCAGGATAAAAAGTAAAAGTGGGACTGGGGATGCAGCTCAGTGGTAGAGCATTTGCAAAGTAGGGGCAAGGTCTTGGATCCATCAAACCCGCATCCAGTCCTGCAAAAAACAAAAATAGCAATAATAACAATAATGAAGAGGAAAGGTGTAAGGAATACATAAAAAGCCAGAGAAGTTTGTAGTAGAGAGGATAAAAATTTAGATCTTGTTGAACAAAACAGAATTTTAAAATAAAAAATCAGGCTTGAAATCATTCCTATAAACAGGGAATTGCGAGCAGTTACAGATTTGTGTTTACATTTTGTTATCTAACATTACCTGATCCCAATTTTTTACAGTGCTTGGCTTTTTAAAAAAAAATTTCTAGAGACTAAGACTGTAGCTCAGTAGTAGAGCACTTGCCTAGCATACACAAGGTCTTGTATTTAACCCCCAGAACTGCAAATATCTTTATATAGCTTATATATCTTTAAATTTTTCTAGCAAAAATGAGATTTGGAAACCAACATAAATTTCACCTAAATCAGTGTATTTTTTAATAAACAAAGCACCAATAAAAATCTAATTTTTTCAGGGTAAGTTTTATGTTAACAAATATTAGTCCAAATTTATTAGACAATTGTATTTTTCTTTTTTTTTCTTTTTCTTTTTCTTTTTTTTACAAAAGAAACTTCTCATACATATTCTTTCTCTCACAGGGCCTCTGGGTATACTAAAAACACTCCCTAATGAAAACTTGCAAAGTTTTCCTTTTTGTTCAGTGATGTTATATGGAGGAGCCATTAATCAGGCTGCTGTTGATTTAGTGGCATGCACTGGCTACAGTGTAATTTATCACTACAAGCCTGTGCCGTGGTCCCCTTTCCTGTCATTTCCTGGATGTTTCCTTGCTTATGACAGCATGATGATTGATTTTTACTTTCTCTAGTGGAATAAAGGTAGACACATGTTTTTGTTGCATGTACTTTGGTATTTTCTGGGTAATATCAAGAATGAACATAAAGCTAACAAAAACTTGAAAAAAATATTGTTTTGTTAAGATTGATTTAAAAATCATAATAATTTGTGGTGTAAATTATAAATACATTCCATCATTGTCTTTGAAATAAGCCCATCAACTAGAAAGATAAGTCACCATTTCCACACTTCCATTATATGTGATGTTTAACACAACACAGAAGGTACATAGGATCCAGATTATTTTCTTATTGGTTATATTCCCTGATGTCTGCAGCCATAGCACACTGGCACCCAATCCCATCTGATCTCAGAAGCTAAGCAGGGTTGGCCTGGTTAGTTCTTGGATGGGAGACAACCTAGGAATACAACATGCTGTAGACTTGGGAGAAGGACCTGGCAGCCCACTCCCAAAACAATTAGCCATCAAAAACCCTATAAATATCAGAGAAGCACTGACATGGTACTGGGCATGGCAAAGTGTTGGGAGTGTTTTGTCTGTTGTACATAGGGTTGCTATGAGTCGGACTCAACAGCATCCAACAACAATAACAACAATGTATTCATTGATAATCCAAAAATATGTACTTGTGGTTGATAATTTTTATCTTATCAGCTTTATGTTTTAAAATGAAGATTCTAGCCAGGCTGTGGTGGTGCTCACCTGTAATCCCAGCAGCTTGGAGGTAGAGGCAGGAGGATCGATAGTTTGAGACCAGAGGCAGTCTGCATAACTTAGCAAGACCCTGTCTCAGAAAGTAAAAGATAGGCTGAAGGTATAGCTCAGTGGTCCAGCACTTGCAAAGCATGCAAGCGTGAGGCCCTGGGTTCAACCCTGAGTACTGCAATAAATAAATAAATAAATAAAAACATAAAAATGAAGACTCTAGAGCTTAAATTTAAATGCACTAAGATCTTTCTTTGGGACCAAAAACAAAACTGATATTTTTGATCAAATTAAAATGTAATGAATAATTAAAAATTTTAAGTTGAAATAAAATTATGTGACAAAAGCAGCTAGAAAAACTTAACAAAATCTTGTAACAAAAATAATGTGTTAAGAGTACACATTGACACTTTACAGACAACAGAAAGAACAAATACAATGATATATATATGTATACATATATACATATATATGTATATATACATATATAACATGTTCACATATATATCATATATATCATATATATATATATGTATATCATGTTCACCATGTTAATTAGTTAGGATATTGATAGGTCATGAAAACATAGACTTCTAAGGGCCCTAGGACTGAAAAGAAACCAGGCGGTCAACCACTGCTTCAATACAGGCAGGCCTTAAGACATGACCATCCAGTTTCTGCTGGAACCTTTCCAGTGAGAAGGTTTGTCTGTTGCTTATCAGCAGTTCTTTCATTTTGAGACATGGTGATGAGTACAAATGACTTCATTACATTGAATCAAAATCTGTCCCCTTGCTTTCCATTACTTTTTTCTGGTTCTACTCCTAATGATTAAATCCCACATCACAAGACAATGCCTTTGAATATCATATGGACCAATCTGTGAAATGCTAGATACTATTTCTCTCTTCTCTCTTCCTTGAATCACAATCTTGATTACATCATTCCCCAAATGAAAAATTTCCAGTGGATGCACCATTGCCTACAAAATAAATTCCAACTTCTTTGATTTCTGCAATTGATACTGACCAATATTTACCCAAACTAGTTTCATTATTTTTATTGCCATAGTTCTAGAGGCATTTCTCTTTCTCTGTCCTATGTTATTTACACTTATGTCAATTTCCTGTTGCTCTGCTTCGATATGTTTGAGAGTAGAAACTTTGCTTGATATAACTTTGTATCCCTACAGTTTCAATCATATATGACATGCTGTATCTACTCAATAACAAAACACTAAATCATGGCCCCAAAATAGTATGGAGACTTTGATCAGAATAGGGCAAAAGAGAATCATCTCTTCTCTTGTCCTTGACACTTGATTTCTATTAAAGTAGCCTAAAGTTATCATTACTATTTTATTAGCTAAGTCATGTTGCAACTTCATTCTGACTTTGCCGTCAACTCTCACTTCCAAACCCTTTCATATGATTTGGTGTTAATCTTGTATGTGTTAAGTTAATTTAAAAAGAAAACAGATTTGTAGAATTATCTTTCTAGTTCTTGAGTTTCTCCTTGTTTTTTTCTGGTCTATCCTATCAGCCTGTTGAGAATCTTTTGAGTCTTGATTTCAATATTTCTCATATGAACTTTCCCTTCTACTTTTGTGTCATCCATACTTTCAGTGGTCATGTCTTCTTTTTCTTCATCCATATGTTAACCAGATATGGAACATTTGCCTGCTCAGGAGTTAAAGCATAGACATGACGGCAGAGAGGGGCTCCATTTCAGATGGCAGAAGTCATCAATGCCTACTTGATACCATTAGTCAATCATGTAAAACAGTGCATAATTATTATTACTAGGTCCAGGCATTTTTCATTTTTCACCAACTATTAGGAGAGATTTCATGAGATTTTTGTATAGTAGTTATATATTCTATAGAATAAATTACAATTTTTGAATGCTTATTTATTAAATTCCTTGAAAGTATTAAGTTGACTAAATACCTGTTGAGTTCTTGGCACTCTGCTAGGTATGAAAAAATTTACCTATCAGAATACTATTAGTTCTAATCATTAGCATCCTGATGTTAGACATGAAAGAACAGAGCTTCAGAGTAAAAGTATATTTATCAGAGATTTCAAAGGTCTCAAGTGTTAGCACCAAGTTTCTAATGCAAGGTCCAGCAGATGAAATGCCAACTGTACCTTTAACACTTCTCTTCTTCATTCCCCACATTCAATCCATAAGAAGTCCTACCAGCTCCACCTCCAGTATCCATGTCCCAAATCCAACCTTCCCTTTCATCTCCATACAATATTCCAATATTCTAGCTGGCCTTGTCATGCATACCTGTATCCCAGCAACTTGGGAAGTGGAGGCCAGAGTATCTCAAATTCCAGGCCAGAGGCAGCCTACATAAATTAGCAAGACCCTGCCACAAAATGAAAAGTAACTATTCCCTTTTCAAAGAAGACTTCACTTACCTCTATCTATTAATTCCTCCCCCAACACATCTGTCAGTTTGCCGCACTGTGGGGGCTTGCGTATTGCAATGAGGCTGAGAGCTCTGCCACTGTAACCTCGGATATGAGCAAGATTACCCATGGTGGACAGGTTTTCAGCTGAGCTTCCAGACTAAGACAGACTAGGGAGTAGAACCTGGCGAGCCACTCCTGAAACAACTAGCCATTGAAAACCCTATGGATAGCAAAGAGACACTGTCAGATATAGTGCCGGAAAATGAGGCCCCCAGGTTGGAAGGCACTCAAAAGACTACTGGGGAAGAGTTCCCTACTCAACGGAGAGTCTACTGTGATGACGGAAATGGAGTAAAGCCCCAGGGTCCTCAACTTGCTGATGTGGCCTGACTCAAAATGAGAAGAAACAACTGTAAACATCCATTAAGAATTGGAACATGGAATGTACATAGTATGAATCTAGGAAAATTAGAAATTGTTAAAAGAGAAATGGAGCACATAAATGTTGACATTCTAGGCATCAGTGAGCTAAAATGGACCAGCATAGGCCATTTTGAGTCAGACAATCCTATGGTCTACTATGCTGGGAATGATAAACTAAAGAGAAATGGGGTTGCATTCATCATCAAAAAAGACATTTCAAGATCTGTCCTGAAATACAATGTTGTCGGTGATAAAATAATATCTATATGCCTACAAGGAAGGCCAGTTAATATGACTATTATTCAAATCTATGCACCCACCACTAAGGCCACAAATGAAGAAAGGGAAGACTTTTATCAGCTTCTGCAATCTGAAATAGATCAAACATGCAATCAAGACATACTGGTAATCACTGGTGACTGGAACACAAAGGTGGGAAACAAAGAAGAAGGCTCGGTAGTTGGAAAATATGGTCTTGGTGACTGAAATGAAGCAGGAGATCGCATGATAGAATTTTGTCTGACCAATGACCTTTTCATTGAAAATACATTCTTTCAACATCATAAATGGAGACTATACACATGGACTTCACCAGATGGAACATACAGGAATCAAATTGACTATATATGTGGAAAGAGACGATAGAAAAGCTCTGTACAAAACATCAAAACAAGACCAGGTGCTGACTGTGGATCAGACCATCAACTTCTCATATGCAAGTTCAAACCGAAGCTGAAGAAAATTAGAAAAAGTATATGAGAGCCACGGTATGACCTTGAGTATATCCCACCTGAGTTCAGAGACCACCTCAAAAATAGGTTTAATGCATTAGACACAAATGATAGGAGACCAGAAGTGTTGTGGCATGACATAAAAGATATCATTCAAAAAGGAAGCAAAAAGTTCTTAAAAAGACAAGAAAAAAAGAAAAGACCAAATTACATGTCAAAAGAGACACTGGACCTTGCCCTCGAAAGTCAAGCAGCTAAAACAAAAGGAAGACATGATGAAATTAAGGAACTAAACAGAAGATTTCAGAAGGCAGCTCGAGAAGACAAAAACAAATATTATAATAACATGTGCAAGGAGCTGGAGGCAGAAAACCAAAAGGGAAGAACATGCTCTGTGTTTCTCAAGCTTAAGGGCATCAAGATTGGAGGAAGACTCATTAACAACCTGCGTTATGCAGATGACACCACTCTCCTTGCTGAAAGTGAAGAAGTTTTAAAATATTTACTGATGAAGATCAAAGATCATAGCCTTCAATATGGGTTATGACTAAACATCAACAAAACAAAAATCCTTCCGACTGGGTCAGCACGCAACTTCAAAATAAATGGAGAAAAGATTGAGGTTGTCCAAGATTTTGCTTTGCTTGGCTCTATAATCAACACCTGTGGAAGCAGCAGCCAAGAAATCTAAAGACGCATTGCTCTAGGGAAAGCTGTGGCAAAAGATCTCTTTAGAGTATTGAAAAGCAAAGATGTCACATTGAAGAGGAAGGTGCGTCTGACTCATGCCATGGTATTTTCAGTCGCATCATATGGTTGTGAAAGCTGGACATTGAACAAGAGAGACAGAAAAAGAATTGATGCTTTTGAATTGTGGTGCTGGAGATGTCTATTGAATATACCATGGACTGCCAAAAGAGCCAACAGATCTGTCCTAGAAGAACTGAACCAGGGTGCTCCTTGGAAGCAAGAATGGCCAAACTGTGTCTTACATATTTCAGACATGTAATCAGGAGAGATCAATCCCTGGAGAAGGACATCATGTTTGGGAGAGTGGCAGGTCAACACAAAAGAGGAAAACCCTCCACTAGATGGATTGGCACAGTGACTGCAACAATGGGCTTAAACATAAATAAGATCATTTGCCTGGCACAGAATTGGCAAGTGTTTTGATCTGCTGTACATAGGGTCGCTATGAGTCAGACTCGACTTGACGGCACCTAACAACAACAACAAATTAATGATTCACGCATGCTAGGTAAGCAGTCTTCCACTAAGCTGCACCTCTCGCTCTTTTTTGTTTTTTACTTTTGAGACAAGTCTCACTAAGCTGTGCAGGCTGCCTCACCCTTGAACTAATAATCATCCTGACTCAGCTTCCCTAGTAGCTGGAACACAGGCATGTACTATGGTGCCCATCTTCCTCTAAAACTTTTCTAATGAAAATAAAGTTATTATTTTACCAAATAAATGCTTAGCTATAATATGTTTCATATGTGGAAGTTTAATAAATGCTATAAAATTATGTCTTAATATTTATGAACATTCAGATATATAGTATTTGAGCCCTTGAGGTGCATAATAAAAATAAGAAAAACAATTTTCTCAGACAGGTGCAGTGGTAATCCCAGTGACTCAGGAGTTGGAGGCAGAAGGATCACAAGAGTTTTGTTTCTCTAGTGAATAATAGAACAAAAGGAAGCTTACTTCCTTTGCCCATTAGATGAAGATGAACTATTAATAAAATAGAAACTTTGTTTAATTCAACATGGCAAATAATTGGGGGCAAAAGAAAACAAAGGAACTGGGGTTTAGCTCAGTTGGTAGAGTGCTGCTCTGTGTACTCTGAGGCCCTTGGTTCTGTCACCAGCACTGTAAAAATGGGGGAAGGACTCAGAGTAGTCTACTCCTGAAACAATTCTGAAACTATCAGCCATTGAAAACCCTATGAATAGCAGAGAAGCACGGACATAGTGCCAGGCATGGCACAGTATCATGGAGTGTTTTCTTCCATTGTACATAGAGTCCCAAAGAGTCAGATCCAACTCCACGGCACCTAATAACAACAACAAATAAAACAAAAACCTACTAAATCCTTGACATAGACAAATGGTCAGAAAAACATTATTTTTACATTCTTATAACTATGATTATAATACTCATTGCCTCTCCTTATTGCTGTCATCTACTTATGTCTGGATTGGATGTTGAGATTTTTAGCTTTTGTGATTTTTGTGTGTGCTTTTAGCTCCAGATTCACTGCCACTTTCCCCAGAGCTATCACTGTTTTGATCTCAGTGATTCCAGTAATTAAGATGGTAATCCTTTAAGACCTTACCTCTTTGATATCCAGGCCAGTATTTGACAGATGCCAACTGCAAAGCCAAATGAAGCCCATCTCCATGCCATTTTACAAAGCTGCCCTGTATCCACACAGGGCTAAACTGTTCTGCAGCCAATTTTGAAATCTGCAATCTTCATGAAGTGGTTTGCTGTGCCTCAGGTCCAGAAATTGTGCTCTTTAATGATGGAAAGGGATGTTTAATGTAATTCATAGTCCATAACTCCTAACATAGGAAAAGAAAAACCTCAAGTTTATTTAGCATGAGGGTATTTTACTAAGAGTGGTCATAACAATGTCCTTTTCAGAGGTGACAGAAGTAAAGGTTGGAGACAATCATTTGTTCACCCCAGTTTTTCTTAATCTTGCCTTTGGGAAAGGATAATTTGCTGCTGGGTTCATTTGTGCCTGGTGGGATGTTTACCCCTTCCCTGGCTTCCTTTTACTACATGCCTTAAGACAGGCCTCTCCCATCTGTAACAAACAAAAATGTTCCTGTCATGCCTAATTTCTTTGGAGGGAAGGGGGAAAATTGCCCCTGGTTGAGACCAGTGACCTAAAAACTGATAGAACTGTGACCAAAATAACCCTTTAGTTATTTGATTAGTAATAATTAAAATGTACTTTATAGAACTATTTCTTGGTCATGAAATAAAAGAAAATTTTTGCATGTAAACATACAGGTACAAGAGACTAGGTATTTCTTAGAAACATGCCAGCAATTCAGGTCTTTGAAAATACTAGCTGGTATTGTTCTGCAGCCCAAAGGCTGAGGCTCAACACCATGTATTCTCTAATCTAATCTCCACTCTTTCAACAGATTTAGAGGGCTACAAAATCAGATGCAGATTAGAATTGCATGGGGATTGGATTTGCAGTGGAGACCTGGGTCAAGAGATCTCCAGTGCCTCTGTTTTGTGTTGTTGTTGTTAGTTACCATGGAATTGGGACCCAATCATACCGACTCTACGCACAACAGAACAAAACCCTACCCAGTACTGTACAAGGCCTGGCACTATGTCAGTGCTCTCCTGCTATCATAGAGTTTTCATTGGCTGATTGTTTCTGGAGTGGGCTGTCAAGTCCTTCTCCCAAGCCTACAGCACCAGGTATTCCCAGGTGGTCTCCCTTCCAAGGACTAAACAGGCCTGATTCTGCTTAGCTTCCAAGATCAGATGGCTCAGACACCAGCATGGTAGACTGTTAAAAAGGTGTGAATTAGATTCAAGAACATATGATAACTTTGCTGGAATCTTGGATCCCAATATACATTCATGTTGATTAGAGAAAGAGGTAGAATAGCATCTTTACAAAGCTTTGTAAAGCTTTGCTCATTCCATCCAATGATGAGTGACATTCTGCCAAAGTTAAAAAATGTATTTCTTACCTATAGTAAAAGTAGGAAATGAATCACCAGAGAAAATGCAATGACCAGACTACTCAGCCCAGCCCAAATAAACACTTTTATTTCCTTTCCTTTTCTAAAACAAACACAACTGAACTAAATGTTTATCTTTTCTTCATTTGGAATTCTATTTTAGTGCTCACATCACAGAGAAAAATGAAATGTTAGTGAAGAAGCATGCCTCAGTAGGGGAAACATAAGGCATTTATTACAAACGAATTCCAAATAATTAGTGGAGGAGATCATGAAATGTTCAGAGGAGAAAAAAGAGCTGAATTTCAAACAGGAGGGGGGTCTGGGCCATTAATGGGTAATCTGCAGGACTTTTGTTAATCCCCTGGGGCTCCCTTACAGGTGGTTCATATTTCTAAGCGGTGAAGTATGTGAGATGAATGGAAAATTTCTCCTTAACATTTTCCACTACCCAGACTTAGCATAAAAAACACTATACCAGATGAGGCAGCTGGTTTATTATAACTTCTAATTTAGAGACATAGCACCATTCAGTTATTCCCACCCCTTGGTACTAACCAGAGATTTTCCTTTGTACATTTCCCTGGGGTAGAATTTCTTTTAGAGAAAATTTGTAGCTATTTTAAAATACAGACTAGGAAGTGTTATTTAGGTTTGAAAATGCTGAAGCCCTTGAGTGAACGTTTACATTAGATCAGGGAAAAAAACTTTTTTAAAGAAATAGTTACATATATTTTACCTGTGAAATGGCTCTAGTCTCTGATAATAGTTGAAGTAGAGATGAATTAGAAAAGTTTGGATTACTTTTCTTATAAATATTATCTGAGCTAAAAATAATGAAAGTGTATAGCAAAATGTTCTCAATTTATTCAAATAAATATGGTTAAAAATAATTTAGATGAGGTAGAAGAACCAATGTGCAAATACACAGAAAACCCAAAGTCAAAACAAAGTGTCAAAGCACAAGTATTGCTTTGCCAATTCCTGAACTACAGAATGAAAATATTACATTACACTAGCAATGTTATCTTTCACATTTAAATTATGCTCATAAGCATTTGTGGGTGCCTCTAACACAGCTTTTGATTTTAGTAAAGCCATTGTTATTATTTTATTAAGATGCCAAGTTTTTACCCTTCCCTGTGCCTTCTTAGTTCATGTTTCACCTTTCTAGGATCCACACCACTTAAGTTTCAGTGTGACATATCCTAAACATTTTTCCTGGTATTAATTAATCTAAAGCTATTTTTATCTGTTGCTAAATATGTTTAGCTCTATAGCTCTGCTTAGCTCTCTGAGAATTTGAATGAAGCCTAGCCCTAGACTCCTTGGAGGAGACCTCCAGGAGGTGGGATGCAGATAAAGCTGTAAAGATCCCTGGAGTATTTTACACAGAGCAAGGATTAAAATGGCATTAATGTGTCAATTGATTTCTTATGTTCTATGACTGACTTCCTTCCTTCCTTCCATCTTTTGTATTTTCTTTCTTTCTTTCTTTCCTCTTTCTTTCTTTCTTTCTTTCTTTTTGTAACATCAGCTTTGAGCTTTTAAAGCTTTTCATTAAAAATGTGGGACATGCAGGCAGAGATTCCTTAAGTGCTAGCAATACCCAATTGTGGCAGCAATTTGAAATATCTAAACTATTATCCCCACCTCCAATCTCTTTCCCTCTAAAATCTATTCTCTTGATAGTCACCAAAAATCTTCTGCTGAAATGCAAATTGTCTCACATCACTCTGCTGCCTCACAGACTACTTTTTCTTTATCCTTTTCTCTTTTTTTCTTTTTTGTTTGTGGTACTTGGGGGTTGAACTCAGAGCCTCCCATGTGTTTTGCAAGTGCTCTACCACTGAGCTGCACCTCCCACTCTGTTTTTTATTTTTTCTACCTTGAGACAGGGTCTTGCTAAATTATACAGGCTGCCTCTGGCCTCAAACCTTTAATTCTCCTGCCTCCGCCTAATGAGTCACTGGGACTACAGAGGTGTGTGCCACCTCACCCAGCTGCCTCACAGACTTCAACTGACTCTCCTTTGCCTCCAGGACAATGACTAGACTCCGAAGCATGGTATGTAATTCAGCCTATTCCTTATTTGGTCCCCATTTACTCTACAGATCCATTTTCTGAAAATCTCCAACTCTTTTCTTTGTACTCAAGGGCCCAAATATTTACAGTTTCAAATATTTCCTGATTTTTCACATATCTCTATAATAAAAGTTAATGATATTCTAAGTACTTTATGTGCATTAATTCAGTTAAGCCCCAAGCAACTCTTTGAAGTAAATATTATTATCCTTATTTTACAGAAAACAGGAGACTGAGGCACAGAGTAATTGAGTACCTTGTAAAGAATCATTCACAGAGTAGGTGTCAGTTATTGTTCAGGATTCAAACCCATGCCCTCTAATCCTGAGGTTTGTTCTTTTCCTCTTCCTTCTATTCATATCTAGCTAACATGATTAAACTACTTCTTCAAGATCTACATTAAATTTTACTGTTTCTTTAAATTGTATTTTGACTCAGAGTGAGAGTTTTTGGGTCTTCTGGGTCATTACTGTCCTGTAAACAGTCTTCAAATTTTATTACTATAAGACTATAGTACACATAATTGATTATTTACATGATTTCTCTTAATTCAGATCACATTCCAAGGCTTTTAAAAAAAAAACCTAGCCAATAGCACTGTGTTTTACTTAATGAATAAATGAATAATGAATTAAATGAACATATCTTCATATCTTCATTTAGTTAATGTTCAATACATTCCCTTGTGCTGAATTCAAAGCCATTATAAACCCTGTAGAAAACCTACATGGTAGAATGATGAGTTACTTTCATTCTGTTTGTAATTTTGGTTTATTTGTATACAATCTTACATTTTTTTAGGAAAGCTTACCATGGATGATTTTTATTTTCTTTTTAATTTTGAGGATCTAAAATAATAGTAATAAATTTTTATGCATATAAAATATTATCTGAAATTAAGAAAGATGTTATTTCTTTTAGAAAAACTTCTACCTCTTAAAAAGATGTTTAAGATATTAAAACATGAATTGACTATACCAAAGCATTAGCTATATCCTGTAATACATGAGATATTATGCTATAGAAGAGTAATACCTTTTTATTCTACATGAAGCCACCCTGTTAAGAGTGGAATAAAAATGCAGCTGAATATCCCAGGTAATGGCAACTTGGTGGACATGACTGAGAGAAGTACTGACTTTGAATTACGATGCTAGCAGCTTCAACAGTGTTTCCCTGTTTCATCTTGCCCACTGTGGGTGATTTTAGGATAAATTGTTTCTGGCTTCAAATGTACACAGCTTCATAGATCAAAGTCAACCCTTTGAACTACAGCCAGAAACACCCTGGTAGCCAGTACAAGCCGTAGTGCGCAGACGTTAATATAATCCATCTGCCTGAGACCCATAAGCAAGCAAGCTGCTATTGTATTTTGTAGTAGCTGAAATGATCTGTTGCTTTTCACAATAATCTCTGGTGTATCACATTGTAATGCTCTGGCAAACACAAAACTTATGGATGAAGCAATTCAGAACGAAAAGGAAGGTTATAACATCTATGGAAATTGTTCAAGAAGATGTATTGTGGGTTTTTATTATATTAATTTGCAAAAATTGCAGGATTGAATATTAAGGAGTAGCAATGCAGGTTAAGCATGTGTCTACACACCAAAAATTGCATTTCTTTGTTGGGAAAATTTTTTTGACCTTTGGTATTATGTGTGAACAATATGTTCCTGATGGTGTCCGGGTCATCATATGGGATCTCTAAATCTTTACGTCTTTCCCTTCTCTCCACAGAGATGTGCATTTTTAGCCAGCTGCCTAAAGATACAGTGAAATTTTTCTTTCCTAAAAAAAAAAGTTTTTAAATAATGATTTCTATAAAGGATAATTTCATATCTCTGCACTTGAAAGACAGAGGCATGAGGATCACAAGTTCAAGGCCAAAACCTGAAAATTAATGAATAAATAAATAAATAAATAAATAAATAAAATTATTTCCAAAGAGACAGGTAGTAAGAAAATCTGTCTTAATCTGAGAATTTTGGTGTTTTCCCAGAAAATTTTATAAGAATTTCCCAAAATCAAAAGTCCCACAATAGACTCTTTGTTGTTAGGTGCTGTTGAGTTGGATCCCACTCATAGTGATCCTATGTACAACAGAAGGAAACACTACCCAGCACTATACCATGCCTGGCACTATTGTCAGTGCTTCTTTGCTATTCTCTGCTATTTATAGAGTTTTTTATGGCTGATTGTTTCAGGACTAGGCTGCCAGGTCCTTCTCCAAAGCCTACAGCACCTGGTGTTCCCAGGCTGTCTCCCATCCAAGTACTACTCAGGCATGACCTTGCTTAATATCCAAGAACTGACAAGATCAGACACCATGGTAGTATGCCTACAGAAACCATAGACTCTATACATGTTAGATGGGAACAAGGTCAGCTAGGCAACTTAGTCACTATGTGACTTCCTAAATCTTAAAGAGTATCCTGTTTTATTACCTTGGCTAATGATAAGTTTGTTGGTCACACCCTCACTTCCTTCAGAATCTTTAGAGACTTCATCTATGAGGAAATCTAAGGTGTTTATTTCAAGGCTCTTCCTAGCTATCCAAGAATTCCAAATAGCCTCTTACTTCTTTTCCCAGTATAACCCATTCATTATTTGGCCAGGTAAGGACTAGATTCCTTTTAATAGCCCTAAAAACTATTTCACCTTCTACTCCCAGCAAGAACACCCAGCATAGAAGAGACCTGGCATGGCAGGTTGCATGTCCACCTCCAGCCACAGCAATGACTAGACTGAGACCTCGTCCTTTTCTTTAACAGCTGCAGAGTTCTTTCCTGGGCAGCTGGGCTTTGATTTCTTTCCCAAGTCCTTTCAAAGAACTTAAATGTTGTTTGTATTTTCAGTCACATTATATGGTTGTGAAAGCTGAACATTGAAGAAGGGAGACAGGAAAAGAACTGATGCTTTTGAATTATGGTGCTGGAGATGTCTATTGAATATGCCATGGGCTGCCAAAAGAACCAACAGATCTGTCCTAGAAGAAGCGCAACCAGAGTGCTCTCTTGGAAGCAAGAATGGCCAGACTGCGTCTTACATATTTCTGACATGTAGTCAGGAGAGAACAATCCCTGGAGAAAGACATCATGTTTGGGAGAGTGGCAGGTCAACGAAAAAAAGGACAACCCTCCACCAGATGGATTGACACAGTGCCTGCAACAATGGGCTTAAACATAAATAAGATCATGTGCCTGGCCCAGAGTTGGGAAGTGTTTTGATCTGCTATACATAGGGTCACTATGAGTTGGACTCAATGGCACCTAACAACAACAACTTTACATCACCAAAACCAAAATAAAACAAACAAAAAAAGAACATCCAGTATGCATGACCTCCTGTATATGTTTAGAATTGGTTCCCACGATTGTGTGCCCTGTAAACTACATTAGTATCTCATATTCTCCTTGGTAAATGCTGAGTGTCATAGCACAGTGAGGGCAGTCTGGAGATTATACCCCGGACAAGAGCAAAGTGTCTGCTTGTTGTTTTAGCCCCCTTCAGTGATTGTTTTAATTTTTTCACTTGTCCTGGCCCTGGTAAAGGGAACAGTATTGTCATCTAGAGGAGAACAGAACTAATAGAGAAGACAATACAAATATTATAGTATATTTTTCATAGATAATGAACTGTGTAAGCACAGATGGAAGTTAAAAGAAGTGTAAAGCTTGGACCTACCCTCAAATGGCTTTTAGTTTTCTTTCCAAATACAACCTCAAACCCTGACTTACAAATTCATTCTTGAATGATTGCTGCTTTTATTATTATTTTCTACAGATCTTTTTTCTGTCATGAGCCTAAGCTTCCCTTTCGATGTAATGAGTTTTACAAAATGCTGTTCCCTCCCTTTCTCACTGCAAAGGCCCAGGGGCTTCTAATTCAGAGTAAATTAATGACAATGCAGGCAGGTCCTAGAAAAGACCTGCAGATGGTTAATGCCATTGTCCCTAAGCAGTAAGATCAGACAACCTCAGATATTTGAGAGGTGAGACGAGGAGATCATGATGGAGAAAAAAATGATATTTTTTCAGGCTATCTGGGACTTCATATGAGGTGAAAGTAAAGAGTGAAATCAGAAAGTACCTAAATCTAAGGCTTTATTTATGAAATAAAAGGAGAAAAAATGTTCTGTTTAAAGACAAATGTTTTTGGCTGATATTTAAGCCAAATATCCAGTCTAAGCTATGGAAAAATCCCCCTCTGGGATTGTCTTGACTGACTCAATGGAGTAATTCCCCAGCCTGCTGCTCCAGATGTGCTGCAAGCACACTCTCTTGGCTGTGACACTACTGGGATATTGGAGGGCCAACGGTGCAGAAAGAAAAAAGGGCTCATTCCTCTTGGTCACCACGTGGTTAATGAGATGAAATGTTGGCACAACCACTGACATATCATTTCATGCAGTTGGACTTGTTCTTACATATTTGAACATTTTTATTTAGAGCACAGACCTTTCCACAGATGATTAATAATGACATCTAGGCCCCCACATCCGTACCTTGAGAGAACCAGAACCTGCATTTTTGATCACACTTGCAGTGTGTCCCCAGTGGGAACAGCAAATTCTGTGTCCCATCGGAGCTCAGAGACTTCCTATACATGACTCTACCCAAAGAAGAAATTCGCATGGCTCCCAATGAGCTAGGTGAATGCAAGGGATTCCGCTACCTCAATAATGTACTTGTAGCCTAGGAGCCGAAGGAATTTGTCCATGATTAATAGAAGCTGCCCAGCTGAGGTTTGGTCCAAGAAAAGAATTAAGAGGAAGAGCAAGGGGGAAAGGAGGAGAAAGAAGGAGAGGAGGAGTAGTCTGAAAATCAGTGCTATGCAACAGGGCTGATCTGTGCTTCTCAGGGTAACATCTCTCTTCTCTGCCCTGGTGAATAAAGAGTTAATGCATTAAAACTAAGTACTGCTGGACAACAAGCATTATTGTGTAGTGCGAAGGCTTTACTTTGGAGCCTAAAGCCCCTTCAAATCATCTACCATCACCTCTGTCCAGTTCATTGAAACTTAAATGTTGTTTGGAAAAATTGAGATGATAGAATGCCACATTAGTTAAAATACATAATTCAAAAGACATTGATTACATATATTATTACATACATACAATTATAAGAATCATATTTTAGGAAGGATTCACATTGGTTACTGCATTTGGCTAAAGTGCTTTGAGCATATTCTTGCTGATTCCTCGGAAGAATGCAACCACATTGCTTTTGGTGATTTGTTACCTAGGGGACTTGGGGGCATTGCATAAGATAAAGAATGTATCTCTTCTCTCCTGATCAGGCCCACATAGCCTAAATAGAAAAACATTTTCCCTAAATTATAGCTGGTAGATATTGAGCAGAGAAACTTGTTCCATGTTAGACTTATATCCTATAATAACTATATCAAAACTGTAGTATCAAAAGTTTTGAAGGTGAAATGTTTATGCTTTTGAAATGCTTAATGATCTTTCTTGCATAAAATGGAAAGATATCAGCTTGGAGAAAAATAACAAAATGTCCAGAAAGGAATGTGTGAAATATTTTTTGCAGGTGCACAGTGTATGATGCTTCCTGTAATTCATCCAAATATTTCTTCACCAAAAGATACTGAAGCAAAAATAAATGACAGTGAGATTCATGGTCACAAGCTTCTTGACTCAGGAGGAACTTGAGTCTTTGTTCTATAAAGTTACAAATTAAAAATCAGTATAGTAGCTTTACAACAGGTAAAACCGACTCTCCTTTCTTACAAGATTTTTTAAGCAAGCCCAAGACCCAGAGATATAGTCACTCCCATAGTCTTACCATTTTTCTCCAATGATTTTAGTATTATCAAAGGTCTAAGAGTACAAATTCTCTCCTTCCCTACAGCGTGTGCTTTTCTGAAGATATCCTAAGAACATTAGCTAAACTCTTTTCTTGACAGTGTCAACAACAACAGAAACCATAGCAAGATTCTCTGACGAATAATTATATTCATTTGAAAATAACATTGAAGTGGGAATAGCAAAGCACTACAATAGGAATACACATGCTATAGTCAACTATGGCCATATTCAAGAAAGTTGCCACATGGGGAAGGTTTTAAAGACAAAAATGAAGAGGATTATATCAGCTATTTTGAAATAATAATCTTTGGCCATAGTCATTAATATCAAGAGAGGTGTCAGTCTGAGATTGAACAGACAGTTGATGGGTAGATGTTCTTGTATAAGTACTTTTTGCATAAGTTTGCCTCTATGTGACTGTCTTGTGATAGTTATTATCAAAAATTCCGTAAAAGATCCCATTCTTTATAACCTCTCAGTTTTATTTATTTATTTATTTATTTATTTAAGTTGACACAAGTTACTCCATTTTGATTCTGACAACTTTCACATTTCACTTATAAGAGTTTTCTCCTGCCCTGAAAAAACATCATTCTGATCCATTCAAGGTCAGCCTATTGAACTAGTTACTTCCTTTATGGTTGGGGTGGGGAACAGTATGAACATGGAGGATTTTTAGGGTAGACTCAGCCATGGCAGCAACTGATCCTCCTTTGTATTTGCCTTTGTATTCCCCTTCAGTCTTTTCAGTCAAACTCCCTGAAACGCTAATAAGATTTTCCCCTACACATTAAGGAATTCTTCACATTTCCTGTGTCCAACTGTAAAAGTAAGGGGATTTTTATCTTTTCATCTAATGAGTGGGAGAGCCTGAGGGATGGAAGACAGCCTAAGTAATTCGGATGGAAAGAGAACAAAAGGCCAGAACCCAGAGTGAGGAAGAAGTGGGGTGCTGACGAGAGGGTAGGAGGGAATAGACAGCTGGAGTAATATGGCTACTGAGTCTAGGAGATGTAAGAGAAGCATTCTGGAAAGGGAATTGGAGGTGGGCTGTGCATATTGGCTGTTGTATTTGCATGTTCTGAAATGTATCACTCAGGCCAATTTTAAAGGGAACTCTTCCTGGTATGGAAAAAAATCTAAAACAAAGGAAGGATAAAGAATGGGGTTTCATTCTAAATTTTGGCTCTTGTTTCTAGTCCTAGCTCGCATGTGATGTGAGAAGTAGTGGCTGCAGCAGACCTCCTACACAGAGGCCGAGCCTCCAGAGGAATGGCTCAACCACGGCAGCTCTCAAAGGTGGTCTCCAGGCCAGCAGCATCTGTAATGCATGGGGCCTTGAGAGAGATACAGATTCATTGCTCCCACCCTTAGACCCTCATGAATCAGAGTCTCTTGGGGGTAGGCATCAAGCAATTTCAAGTTTTAACAAGACCTCTAGATGAGCCTGATATACTCAAGTTTAAGAGCAACTAATGGAGAGGTAAAGCCCTGATCTTCATTGGAGAATATGTGATTCAAAGCACAGCTACCCCATAATTGTTGCAGAAAGGCTTTAAGATGGCTCTCTGTACTTTTGACTAGATGTGTGACCATAGGCACTCCATACAAACATCTTAATCTCTTTATTTAGATATAAAATACAACCCATAACATTGAATTCAAAGATGTGAGGAAATGTGAAGCAGAATAACTGAAAAGTTTAAGCCATATAGAGTAATAGATATGAAAAATATATTTGAAATTGTAAAGCAATATAAAAAATCAAATAAAAAATACATTCCTTCTTTTTTCTTCCTTACTATTCTCCTTTCCCCTTTTTGTCTACTCTTTCACTCCATGTTTCCCTCCTCTTCTTTTTTCTTATATGATTTGAGTACAAAACTCCTGGGTTTTAAGTTAACGCTAAATGGTCCAAGTACTGAATTAATTTATACTCCATTCATTTAACATTGTATTTGTGAGCTGGGCACAGTGGAACGTGCCTGCAATCACAGCAACTCTGGAGACAGAGGTAGGAGAATGGCAAGTTTGAAGCTAGAGGCAGCCAGTGTAACTTAGCAAGACCCTGTTTCAAAGTTAAAAAATAAAAACTGGGTTGGAGATGCAGTATAGCGGTAGAGCACTTACAGGGTTATGTAGAAGGTTCCAGATTCAACTTCTAACTACAGCAAAAAGAAAAACATGTATGAAAAATAAAAGTGCTTTATTCAATTCTCAAAAATAATTTAACTCATCACTGTCCTTACAAAAAAAATCATGCATCTGAGTATAAATGAATCAGAAAAAGCTGGATTAAATTTTTCTATCAATTGTTTTGCAAATGCATGGTTTTTAAATTATGGGGAAAGTTCTTTGGCAAAATTAATTTCAGATTTGGGAAAAAATGTTGGATGGTCCAGTTCCAAACACCTCTGAGTTTACATCATTGTTGATCCTTATCAGTTTCAGGATACAAATAAAATAAATAAATATCCATAAACTGCTTTATTTTCTTCACGAAATAGTCTACACCTATTTGAGGTCCTAAAATTCCACTGTTAGATCCAAGTGAAAAGGAATGGACAAAGCAGCAATAATATATGAATCCCAGAAATGACTTTACCTGTATATAGTTGAATAAAATACTATCATTTGACATATATTACTTTTACTTTCATTTCTTTCAGAAAGATATAATATAATAGAAAGAATATGTGATTTTGAATTTAATATGCCCGGATTTGAATAATGGTCATGCCATTTGCTGACTTGTGAGCAAATTATTTTACCTTGATAGCAACCAGTTTTCACATAAGAAATAAGAATGGTAATATAACTCTATAACATTGTAGTATGGACTAAAATTTTAAATACATAAAATTCACTTTTTCCTATGAGTATGTGGAATGGACAGGTTCAGATAAAATTTCAATACATTTCAGACCAAGGGAGCCACACATATGAAATACTGTTCCTATGAAATATCATATTTATAGATTTGTTTTGATTCCTAGATAACATAAAAATGATGATAGAAGAATGGAGATTCTGATGAGAAAATTGACAACATGGTGGAGGTGAGTCTATAAAATTCCCAGAAATTTAGCATTCTGAAATAAACAAGTTATTTGGTAGAGTACAGAGAGAATTCATGTTCATTTAATGAACAAAACAGAATGCTTTGCTGAAATATTGTTTTCTCAAATAGTTTCCAATTTAAATTATTGCCAATATATACAAAAGAAAATATTCAGTTTCAAGTGTACATAAAGCAATACATTCAGTTCAAATACCACCACCAAATTATATTGATGCTGAATGCTCCATTAAACTGGATTAAGGAGTTGTACCCAGTCATATGGAAGGGATTTTCATTTTTAATTGCTAACGAGTGGTTTTTACTACAGCAACTTGTTCATGATTTAATTGACTTAAATCTTGCTTGAAAAATGAGGGTATAATAAGTGTGTAATCTTATTCCTAATCCCTATCTCACTGTTAAATTCTTACTCCCTATTTCTTCTGCCTGGGTTTCCTGGTTCCTCAACTTCTTTCACTACCTCCACTGTTTGAACTCCTCTATCATCTTTGAGAGACTCCTCTGAGAAACTTTTCTATTATCCATTTATCCCCTTAAATTGGTGCAAACTCTCTCTGATTGTTGGCTCCTCATGAACTTTATGGATTATACTTTACTGTTTTTGTTTTATACCTAATTATGCCCAGTGCTGTGTGAGCTGGGTAGCTGTCTTACCTTGGAATCATCTGCAGTGTATAAAACAGAGCCTAATAAAGTATGTTGTTGTTATTAGAGGCTGTTGACAACAACCCTATATACAATGGAATGAAATACTGCCATACACTTTGCCATAGTCAAGATCTTTTTATGTTTGAGCCATTTATGCAGCCACTGTATTTCTTCTCACTTTGACTCATGCCACATCAGCAAAAGGAGGTCCAAAGTGCTTTAGTACATTCCTATCATTAAGGTCCATTTTACTTTGAGGAGGCAACTCATCCCCAGTCATGGTTTGAATGCCTTCTAGCCAGGGGTGCTCATTCTCCAGTATGATATTTGACAACAATTCTCTGCTATTCATAGGGTTTCCAATGGCAAGTTTTTCAAGAGTGGGTTGCCTGTCTTGGTCTGGAAGCTCAACTGAAACCTGTCCATTACTGGTGGCCCAGCTAGTGTCCGAAATACCAGTGACATAGCTTTCAGCATGACAGCAACATGCAACCCCCCACAGCATGACAAGCCACTGACATAAAAAAGCATCCGGAGTTAAATTGTTCTACCAGAGTTAATGAGACCCCCCAGGTTGGAAGGCACTCATAAGATGACTAGGGAAGAGTTACTATCTCAAAGTAGAGTCTACCTTAATGATGGGACTAGAGTAAGTCCCAGGGGTGTCCATTTGCTGATGTGGCATGATTCAAAATGAGAAGAAACATCCATTAATACTTGGAACATGTGATGCATGTAATATGAATCTGGGAAAATTAGAAATCATCAAAAGGGAAGTGGGGCACATAAATATAGATATTCTAGGCATCAGTGAGCTAAAATGAACTGGCATGAGCCATTTTGAATCAGATAATCATATGGTCTACTACACTGGGAATGACAGATAAAAGAGAAATGGAGTTGAATTCATCATCAAAACAGACATCTCAAGATCTGTCCTGAAATACAATGATGTCAGTGATAGAATAATAACCACACTCCTACAATGAAGGTCAGTTAATATGACGAATACTCAAATGTATTAAGGCTACAAATGAAGATAGGGAAGATTTGTAACAGCTTCTGTAATCTGAGATAGATCAAACTTGCAATCAGTATGTACTGATAATTACTGGTGATTGGAATGCGAAGTTGGGAATAAAGAAAAAGACTCAGTAGTTGGAAAATAAGATCTTGGTGACAGAAATTGTTCTGGAGATCACATGATAGAGTTTTTTCAGACCAATGACCTTTTCATTGCACATACACTATTTTCACCAACACAAACCACCACTCTACCAATAGAATTCACCAAATGAACATACAGGAGCAAAATTGACCACATTTGTGGAAAGAGGTGATAGAAAAGCTCAATATCAAAAGTTAGAACAAGATCAGGTGCTGATTGTAGACCAGACCATCACAGTTCATTTGCAGGTTCAAACAGAAACTGAAAATAATTAGAACACATGTATGAGAGCCTCATTATGATGTTGAGTGTATCAAACCTCAGTTCAGAGACCACCTCAAGAACAGGTTTGATGTGTTATACACTAATGATTGAATGCCAGTTTAGTTGTGGCATGACATCAAAAACATCATTTATGAGGAAAGCAAGAGTTTATTAAAAAGGCAAGAAAAAAAGACAAGACCAAATTACATGTCAAAAAAGATTCTGAAACTTGCCCTTGAACATAGAGCAGCTAAAGGAAAAGGAAGACATGATAAAGTTAAAAAACTAAACAGAAGATTTCAAAGGGCACTGCAAGAAAAAAAAATCAAATATTATAATGACAAATGCAAAGAGGTGGAGATAGAAAACCAAAAGAGAAGAACATGTTCTATTTTTATCAAGCTTAAGCAATTAAAGAAAAAATTCAAGCCTTGAATGGCAGTAGTGAGGAATTCTACAGGGAAAATATTAAATGATGCAGAAAACATCAAAAAAAAAAAAAAAGATGGAAGGCATGCGCCAAGTCCTTATACCAAAAGGAAATGGTTGATTATCACCATTTCAAAGGGTTGCCTATAATCAGGGACCAATGGTACTGAAGGAAGAAGTGTAAGCTTCCTTGAAGGCATTGGCAAAACACAAGGCTCTGGGAATTGATGGAATATCAATAGAGATGTTTCAAAAACCAGATGCAGCACTGGAGGTGCTAAGTTTTTTATGACAAGAGATTTGAGAAACAGCTGCCTGGCTAACTGAATTAGAAGAGATCCATATTTGTGTTATATTCCCAAGAAAGTGGTTCCAGCAGAATGTGGAAACTATTGAATGATATCATTAAAATCACGCACAATTTTTGCTAAAGATCATTCAAGAGAGACTGCAGCAGTATGGAGGCAGGGAACTGCCAGAAGATCAAGCAGGAGCCAGAAGAGGGTGTGGAACCAGGGACATCATTGCTAATGTCAGATGGATATTAGCTGAAAACAGGGAACACCAGAAAGATGTCTATCTATGTATTATTTACTACGCAAAGACATTTGGCTGTGTGGATCACAATAAATTCTGGATAACTTTGTGAAGAATGGGAATACCAGAGCACTTAATTGTACTCATGAGGAATCTGTACTTGGACCAGGAGGCAGTCATTTGAACAGAACAAGGAAACAATACTTGGCTACAAGTCAAGAAAGATGTACATCAGGACTGTATTCTTTCACCATACCCCTCACTTTTTATGATGGGCAAATAATCCAAGAAACTGGACTTTATGAAGAAGAATATAACATCAGAATTGGAGGAAGATGCACTAACAACCTGCCTTATGCAGATTACATAACTCTGCTTGCTGAAAGTGAAGGGGATTTGAAACTGATGAAGGGGATTTTTACTGATGAAGATCATAGAACACAGCCTTTAGTATGGATTGTGCCTCAACAACAGAAAGACAGAAATCCTTACAACTGGGTCAATACACAGCTTCATGATAGACGAAGAAAAGATTAGGCTTGTCCAAGATTTTGCTTTACTTGGTTTAAAATCAAAATCCACAGAAGCAGCAGTCAAGAAATCGTAAGATGCATTACATTGGGGAAAGCTATTGCAAACGACTTCTTTAAAGTGCTGAACAGCAAAGATGTCACATTGAGGATGAAGGTGTACCTGATTCATGCCATGGTATTTTTGGTTGCATCATACACTCATGAAAGCTGGACATTGAATAAGGGAGAAAGAGAAGAATTGATGCTTCTGAATTATGGAGATGAACATTGATGGACTGCCAAAAGAACCAACAGATCCATCCTAGAAATACAACTGGAGTGCTCCTTGGAAGCAAAGTTGGTTAGACTGCATTTTACATATTTCGGACATGTTGACAAGAGGGATCAATCCCTGGAGGAAGACACCATGTTTGAGATAGTGGCAGATCAACAAAAAATAAAAGGAAGATCCCCCAGCTAGATGGATTGACACAGTGGCCACAACAATAAACTTAAACATAAAAATGATTATGTGCCTGCCACAGAACTGAGGAGTGTTTTATTCTGTTGTATATAGGGTTGCCATGAGTTGGACCCAACCTAACAACAATAATACTAGGCTTAGGAAGTATGTTGTTAGGTGCTGTTGAGTCTAGTCTGACACTTAGTCACCCTATATACAACAAATGAAACAATCTTCAACACCATGTCATATCCAGCACTAATTGTCAGTGCTTCTTCGCACTTTGCAGGGTTTTCAATGGCTGATTTTTTTTTGAGGGGATGTGTGGGTTGCCAAGTGTTTCTCCCAAAGCTGCAGCACCCTGTATTCCCAAGCAATCTCTTACCCAAGTACTAACCAGGCCGGAACCTGCTTAGCTTCTGAGATCTGATGTGATCAGATGCAACAGTGGCAGGGCTGCAGGCTTAGGAAGTGTAGTGGGCAGTAGTGACTTCGGCTGGGAAAATTTCTAAAGCAGGAGCCAGGTTCAGCTGATATGTTTGACTAAGTAAGCCATTTTGGCTATAAAGAAAACATCACATATAATAATTTGCTTCAGCACAGATGTTTCCTTTATCCCACGTATATTTATGCAAAACATACTTCCTTTATTTTATTTTTTAAGTTACGGCCAAATAATAATGGCCTATAAAGTATATCTTACATTTGATTTTTTTCTGGAGTGAACACAGATATAGCACAAATCTGAAACACATCATTTAAAAAATACTAAAGTAGAAAAGTGCCACTTTTAAATGTGTACCTTAGCTTTTTTTCTTGGATTCCTGTACTTGAGAGACAATCCTCAAATATAATGTTTAACATGCTAATGCAACATTTTTTACAATAATCACGGAGTCGTTATTTTGTTATAATGTACACCTGATATACAAAGGGTGTCAATGATGTATACAGATATTGGGACCAAAACTATCTATTTTGCTGTTTTAAGAATATATTTTATTCTTGTTCTGATAGGATAGTAGAAATACAGTCCAGAATGTCATATTACACGTTGCTACTGTAATTCAATTCAACTTTGAAAAGTAATACATGGATAACATATCTTAAATGGTATATACAATTTTTGGCACTTCTGGTCTTTTGAAATTTTTTGAAGAATAATGGCTTTCTTTACAGAACAAATTGTTGATGCCAACTGTGTCCTATTTATTATCTAAATGATTAATTTTAGGTTGTTTCAGCCATAAGATAAATTATTAATAAAAAATCTTATCTAATAGCTTTGAGTTTCTCAAAAACATTGCAAGAGAAATCCCAAAACCTGATGAAAGTATGAGGGTAAGGAAATTCTATTACTCAATTTACTACTCATGAAAGAAACCAAATTTACAAAAAAGAAAAAGAAAGAAAAAAAACCTTTCAAGAAATGTTTGTTTCCTACCTAAATCAACATTTAGATTTCCTATACTTGTTTGGCCTGCAGCTGTAGCCCTGTGGCATCTGACCCTGTCAGATCTTGGAAGCTAAGCAGGGCCAGGCCTGGGTGATGGGAGACCGCCTGGGAACACCAGGTGCTGTAGGCTTGGGAGATGGACCCGGCAATCCACTCCTAAAAATCAATCTGCCATTGAAAACCCTATGAACAGCAGAGAAGCAGTGACAGTAGTGTTTCCCTTGTACAGAGGGTCACTGTGAGTTGGATACTGACTCGATGGCACCCAGCAATAACAACAACAACATACTTGGTTGACTCCAAAGTAATAAGACTAATTAAAGTACACACACATATGAAAAATAATTCTTGTTCTATGTTCCTCCTCAGGTGTACTGCACAAGTTTCCTGCAATCTGCTGCCAGAATTCCTAGGCACAGTCGTAATAGTGGAGTTCTGTCATGAATTCTCAGTTAGAGAGGAAAACAAGGGGCATAATTACCCAAGGACAATAAGCAAGAAGAAGGTAGCAATGCAAATTACACTGACAATTCTTTATCTAACATAGTTTATGGAATTCTTTGGTGTTACTTGTTTTTCGCCTAGATTATTAGGAAACATCACCATCATCCTTGATTGCATTCAATCAGTTCTGCAAACGAAACCCAAGATTTGTGGCAGAGAAATTTTAAAAAATTCAGTCCTTCATATAATCTCCAAAAGTTACAAAAGAAGATGAATACGAAATTGTTTTTGAAAAATGAATTGAATTTTTAATTTGAAACTACTAGAAATCCATATTAAAAATCTCATTTTCCCTTTTAAAATTTTTGGTTCTTTTGTTTTCATATGCTTGCTTATCCTGAAGACTAAAGCATTATAATAAGTAACTCCAGAAGGACATTGTGGTGTTTTAGATGATATTATCTAGCATAAGAAAAATTCTCTGAGAAGTAAAGGACAGAGTTGTAATCCTGGTTTTTTTATGTTACTGAAATATGATTTGTTGCTGAGGGATTTATGAAAGAGATTGAGGTCAAATATTCCTTCTGAAAGTCTGAGCTTCAGTAATACCAAACTATTATTTTCCAAACTAATTTCTATTTTTTAGAAAAGTCTTTAATATCAGAGAGCAAAATTTAACCTATCTTTGAATTATTGTCTTCTGAATCAGCAAAACATTATTTTACAAAGTTAGATCATGTCCTTGAATCAATCTGAGTGGTAGTATGGGGAAAGGAGAAAGGATGAGATGAAAGGCTTAATTCTTAAATTTTAAAAATAATGTGTAATTTCTAAACAAACAACAACAATAATAATTTGGTATATTTATTGATGTAGTGCCTTAAGTAAATAAATATAAGAAATATTAACTATATTTTCACTAACATTACAAAGTCTAAATTTTTAATTTGGTGAAAACTTTAAAAGTGTATTCTCTTTTTCTACTTTATATTGATAATAAGATATATGTAAATACTTAGAAAAATGTAAAAAATCAGTTTTTATATGTTTCTCAGTGACTTTCAAATTTTGATAGAGGCACCTTGACTTGAGATAATACTTTAAGATCTGATGTCTTTGAACTACATTGATGACTTTTCCCCACTGCTCATAAACAGTAATATCTGTGTATTTCACCCCTGTAAAGATGTGATATTGAAATAGCAACATGTGTGGTTATGTTTTTATACAGCCTAGACAGTCAAGAAAATCATTTTCACCATTCCATTTTTCCTAACTTTACTGAAACCAAATAAGACACTGTAGTGAAAAGCACCCCAATTAGTCGATGAATCTGTGCTTTAGTCAAATTAAAAGTGATGTTGGACATCTTCACATCCCCTGCTCTGTTTTATGACTACTTTTGTTGTGCATTTTAAACCACATATGTTATACATCTCTGTTCCCATACACATCTAGAGTGGAGTTTCTCAAACAATTATTTTTTCTTGAACTTCTCTTGTCAACAGAAAGACTAGTCAGTTGTTTCTGAATAGCTGCTTTTCTAAGATACTACTATCCTTTTGGAAATATGACACTGAAAGTAAACATTTCATTCACTGGTGATCTTCACACATTTATCCCTTAGTTCTCAGAATGTTACCAGAACTACTGTGCAATTTGACTCACTTTGTAGCTGCAAATCTTTGAATTATTAATCTTCAAAGACCACAGCAAGATTCAACTATACAGCATGACATTTCTTGGCTCCAGGTCTAGCACTCAGACCACATTATCTTCCAAACAAGTTAATGGATATAAAAGACCAGTTTTAGAAAAGGTCAGACATAAACCAATAAAAGCAAGGAAATGCAATTACATCCATGGGCAATGTAGTGCATGTGTCATATAACACAAAACTTCCCCAGAAGACACTTTCCACAGAATGAGTTGCAGATCCCATTTCTAATCCCAAACTTTGACTAAATTGTGTTCTGATGTATTGCTTTCAAATTAGTACTTAAACACTATGAGTTCGTGGAGGTACTTTAAGGTTCAGGTCAGAATGGATAACACCTAAATTATAATCATTATATTCTGCTAATAAAATATTTGGCTGGGATTTAGCTCAGTTGAAAGAGGGCTGTGCTGCCGTGTCTGAGGTCCCGAGTTCAATTCCCAGCACCTCAAAACTGGGACCTGGCAATCCACTCCCAAGGCAATCCCAAAACAGCCAGCCATTGAAAACCCTATGAGGGTCGCTATGAGTCAGATACTGACTCAACGGCACGTAACAACAACAACAACAATAAAATATTTATGTGTTAGAGGAAAAGCAGCAGTTTATATCAAGGATGAAATGAGCAAATCTTTTGTTGTTGTTATTAGGTGCTGACAAGTCAAGTCCAACTCATAGAGACTCTATGTACAACAGAACGAAACACTTCCCGACATTATACTATGCACATGATCTTTTTTATGTCTAAGTCCATAGTTGCAGCTACTGTGTCATTTAGCAAGATGGAAGTTTCCTCTATCCATTTGAGTAACTAAGAACTAAAGATATTAAATAATTCACCCAAAGTCAAACACTTATTAAGTGGAGAATGAACTTTGAATCCATGTGTTGTAACCAAAGGATGCTTTTATCCTCTCATAGTTTAACAATTTGAGATTCAGATTCAGATTTGCCTCATATATTTATTGACTTACTTAATTTTCTTAGCTGAGTATTCTTCTTTAAAAATGAAGGTGCTGATGATGCCTATTGATTATAAACCGTCTTTACAGTTAGAAAAAAATAGGGAACTTTTAAGCAAGAACACTGCTTGAGACCTACCTCTTATTAACTGAATAAGATCTACTGTTAAAAAACTCCCCAGATATAGTAAGATTTAGAAAGCATTGGGACCACCTGGTATGACTGGTTGAATTGTTAAGATTTTATACCTTCAAAGCACATATAGTCATTCCCAGCACACAGAGAAGTTTTTCAACTGGAGTTTGCTATTGAATTTTATGGTATGTTTATTAAGAATATCTGCATTCTATCAATGAGAACTACATTTCAAGCTTCTGGCATACAATAAGACACAATTACTAAACAGATAAATACAACTCAAGCAAGCACACATGCTCAGTCTGGACTTCCCCTGGACCATGGCAATATATTCGGTGATAGTAGTGCCAATCATTAAAATGAATGACTTGGCCCTTGACCTATAAAACCTTACTATCTAATTTATAAGACAGAATAGTGTATTCTCAGTAAAATGAGTTTAACTAACAATTTGTGATTATGAAAAGAATTATCCACATTGTTTTTATTAGTTTTTAACCCTTTTTAGATAACTCTTTAACATTTTAAAATTTATTTTTAATTGTTTATATAATCTAATCCCCTCCCCAAATGCTTAAACTTCTAAGTCCTCCCAGACACTCTTCATGCTGTTGTTAGGTGCTGTCAAGTTGGTATCTGACTCGTTTTGACCCTAGGTACAACGGGCAAAACACTATTGTTGGTGCTTCTCTGGTATTCATAGGGTTTTTAATGGCATATTGTTTTTAGAGAGTGGGTTGCCAGGTCCTTCTTCTAAGCCTACAGCATCTAGTGTTCCCCAGCGGTCTCCCATACAAGTACTAACCAGGCCCAACGCTGCTTAGCTTCTGAGATTTAATGGGATCAGATACCACAGTGGACACTCTTCATAGGTACATAATTTTGATTTTGCTTAAGTTTTACATGAACTATATAATGTACTGTACATTCTAAAACTTGCTTTTTAAACATCATTTCTTGATAGTCCAGATGAAGCCACTTCATTCCTTTTAACCACTGCATAGTCTCATCCATGTGTGTGTGTATATATATATATATATATATATATATATATATATACACACACACATATATATATATATACACACATATATATTTCATAGGTTACTCAAGCATTGTCCTATTAATGAACATTTTGTTGTTACCATGGAATACAATTTTTAGCAAAAAGTAGCAATAAGCCTGGTCAAAGTGTTAATATATGTGTATTTTCCATGTGAATAAAGGAATATTGTAAAAACTAAAATGAAAATATCAAATTAGATTAAACAATTTTTCTTTTAAAATATAAAATAAATCTTCTACCAAAGTTATGTGAGCCCATTATTTTAACTGGTACAAAGCTAATAATATTAAAACTTAAAAGTTCTGGGCCAGGGCACAGTGAGAATACTTGTGTTCACTAGTGGCTTCCAACGAGAAGCTTGTAAATGTATCCCATGTGTTTTCTGACTTTGAGGAAAACTGAAGATGGGCTCCCTTTCCAATTAACTCTGTAGGAATGGAAAAAAATCTTTACTAAATGACCCAGTCTTTATTTTTGTCATTAATCCAGCTGGAGTTTTAAATTTTAGACCGTAAAACATGTGAAAGGGGAAAAAGAGATAGAGTACATCATTAAACAGTATTACTTGAATAAGAATTTTCCATGACATAAAGCCATATTCAGTGTTTTATATCAAAGATCAATGGATAAATCAATTCTTTTATTTCTAAATTGTATGTAGTTCCTTAGGTAGCAAACCTGACATGTTTTGAAATTCTTGGCATTTCTCTCTTTTTTCTCCTTCTCTATCCTTTTTTCTTCTTCATTATTTTTTGTCATGATAGAAAACATAAACAATGTTAGCTTTCAAATTGTAATGGACCCATCTGGTTTTGGTCTCCTTTGTATCCCTTTTTTTGGATGCTGGTCCAAGCCTCTCCTGTTTCTCATAGTTTTGTTGGGTTGCCAATGATAGGGTTCCCCCTTATTCCACATTCCTCACCTAACCCCCAAAAGAATGAAATGTTATCCAAGCTGGTCAATCACACTTTCTGTGTAGAAATTTATATCCTGAGGGGAGAAAAATGAAAAAGGAATGTGATGGGATCTAAGCCTTCCATTTACAGCGCTCTAAAGAGGTGGTCCCTGAGATCTTGAGCTAAAGATTCGGGTTCTTGTGTTTCCTAAAGTTTATTCATCAGTTTTTGTGATTTTGTTGTGTTTCCCAATACTCTAATAAATGCTATCTTGGCTTAATAGAACCATGTCAGGGATTTCAGACTTTGTATTGATACATACATTTTACATTTAGTGTTCCAGAACCAAAAGAAGATTCTTCTTTACTTCTTCTTCATTCCTATCCAAAACTATCAACTAAGTCTAAAGAGTTACATTGAACATTGTAAAGGGAGAAATATACAGAAAAGGAGAGCAAGAACACATAGACAGAGTTGTTACCTCTAAGGCTCCTGGCATCTACCTAGTCCATGTACACCCTACCCGTTTTCACCATTCCACAAACCCTGCCACATACACACTGTTCCTTAGTAAAGTTATTTGCTGTGTATTGCATGCTCATTTTTTCTTCTGGCCACCATACTTATTGCCTTTCTGCCTATTAAATCCATTTCACCTTTGGGCCCTGCCTCTATATAAATTTCTTCATATTCTTCAGGCCATATGGTTTCTCATTTCTTCATGCTTTCTGAAAAAAAGTCCAGAAACAAGGAAAACTTTAGAAGTCAGAAGTAAGTGCTGAGTTTAAAAGAGAAAGACATAGAAGGCAAGAGAAATAGAAATTTGAGATTTCTAAGGCCCCATTTTACTATTGATTTGGCTGCAGGTTCTAAGTTTTAATTTAGTTTGAGTACTTTTTAAGACTTTCTTGATACCAGTCATTCATTTACTGTCTGGGGAGGAAGAATGTTATTTCAGTCCTATATTCTTCTTCTTAGTAAAAGAGTGAAAATAATATGCCAAATATCAGCAAGAGAAGACTACTTGCAGAGTAGTTTATTGAAGAATTTGCTACCTTTCCATGGATTCAAATTATTCTCCAGTCTCTATCAGGGCTTTTGTGTATAAATCAGTTTTTACTCTGTCCTCAAAGGAAGATCAGTTTTCTATCCTTTACAAAAGATAGATGAGAGGGCATCATTCCCCAGTAAATCCTTTTGCCTACTTTCAGGGAGAAGATTTGTGTGGCTTATAAGAAATTATTCTCTGGTTTCTAATTTTGGTTCAATTCTTGGGAACATTTCCCATCATTTTCTAATACTTTCCTCCTCTCCTCCTTCTCTCTAAATTAGAGTAATTCTAAATTTCCTTTGACATAGGAGTAAATTCTGAAGCCCCAAGCAAAGCATAAGAAATCACTATTACTCCCCAAACCATCCTCTTGGGGATCATGAGGACAATCTGAGAATGCAGTTTTGAACTCAGATGCTGGAGAAGCTGTTCCAACAGGGGTTGGCTTAAGTTTGCTCTTTGTTGTGTGACAGTATGTTTGGGGGACTAGGTGTTTGATTCCGCACTTCAATGGATTAGCTCCCTCTGCGCCCTGAGGATGCCTGATCCCACCACATCTTCTGATCTTGCTTCTCTTGATTGATACCAGTTGAATATTTGAACTTTGATCTCCTTTGTGATACTTAATAGCTTACATATGTTTAAGTAGAGTATTTATGAAAAAAAACCACCTGGTTTTTCTAAAGAATTCTAGGAGGAATAACACATTTTCCCCCTTGAATGCATGGCATTACCTTCTTGGTTCTATTTTTGTCTAACAGTTTTGTTATTGTGATAAGCTGGGATTGATGGAACAGCAATGTAAAGTAACCAATACTAATAATGTAAGGGAAAAGCAATTAAACATAAAAATTCTCAAAAGGACAAAAATTCTCCAAGTAAAGGAAAATGAGACGTAATATATTAATTTGCCGATGCATCTAAAACCTCTCTCAGGATAGTGACAAACAGAACAAACATCTGGGAGACTTCAGCTGTGAAGTAAAATTACAATCATTGGTTGCAGAGACTTTTCTTGCCCTTTGCTTATAAACAACAAAATAAGTCCACAGAAAAGTATGTAAATAGGAAAAATCATCAAACTCCAAATTTAAAATATCCCTTGTCTGAAAAAGACGTTAACTTTGGGGAAGAAATTCACGAAATTGCTGAAAAAAATGCACCTAAGTTTCCAAAATTTGAACTTTAGGATAGAACTCATTAATCAGCTACCAACTACCTCATTGACCTGATAACCTACAACTGTCCCTCATCAGCCTCTTCGGCTGCATGAATGTACTGGGGCTTCTCACTAGCTGGTCCTATCACCTAGTGTGATCTTTGCTACATATTATTATTGTTGTTGTTAGGTGCTGTCAAGTCATGTCCAACTCATAGTGACTCTTATAGGGTTTTCAATGGCTGATTGTTTCAGGATTGCCTCGGGAGTGGATTGCCACTTCCTTCTCCCACTTTCTTTTGTGGTGCTAGGACTTGAACTTAGGACCTCAGAGACTACAGAGTGGCTTCCTACCAAGTGATCTAAATCCTACCTCCTTGATATATATAAGATGGCTTTCTCCCCAACTTTCTTCAGATGTCAGCTAAAATATCACTTCCTCTCTGTTGTGCTTTCAAGTGTCATTCAGAAGTCTTCTGTGTTAAAAGCTTGGTCCCCAGCTGGCGGTGCTACTCAGAGACAAATAGATTATGAAGGCTCCAACTGCATCAATGGATTATTGAAGTAATGAGATCACAGGGGAATGGGTTGCTAAGAAATGGGGCCTAGAAGGAGGAAGTAGGTCTCTAGAGGCATGCCTTTGAAAGATATACATTGTCCCTGGTCCTTTCCTGTCATTCTCTGCTTCTCATTTGCCATTAAGTGAGTTGCTTTCCTCTCCCATGCTACTGCCCTCATGATACCCTGCCTCACGTCAGGCCCAAGGTAATGGAGCCAGCTGACTGTGGACTGAAACCTCTGCAGCTATGTGCCAAAATAAACCTCTCCTCCCTTGTGTTGTTTTCCTCAGGTATTGGTAACAGCAATGAAAAGCTGACTAACTACTCACATTAGTCCAGAAACATTTTTTTTCTTCACAACACTTATTATTTCCTGACTTATTAGACGAGTTCATGTTTGCTTATTGCACATCTTCCCTTCCTAGAATGTCAGCTCCATGAAGACAAGGGCTTTGCTGTGTTCACTGAGTGCCCTGGAACATGGAAAATACACAGTAGTATCTGTTGAATAGCTGAGTAAAAAATATTAAAAAATGAGAAACACAGAACATAAGATGGAATAAAGATGTAACACTGAGATCTCTGCGAGGAAGGAGAACTTCCTACCTCAAAGTTTTCAGCTGTTGGCCCTTCCAGGATTACCTCAGCTGCAAAGAGCCCCATTGCCAAGGCCGTGTCTTTTTGTGGGTGGTCCATAGACAAGGACTGACTGAGGCAGGGCTGTAAAGACAAGGCAATTTGGATTCAACACAGGAAAACTCTGAGGATCGTTTCAGCTCCAGAGCTTCCTGAAGGGGTGCCTGAGGCTACTGGCCCTCACTATAACATAGCTTCTCCTTTGATTGAGCCTGGTTTTCTCTCTCTTTCCACAGGTATTGATTCCAAGGACATCCCAAACTCAAGTGTACTTCCTGGAAAACCCAAAAGATGAAAAAATAGCAATTATTCCCTTTTTACAATGTATTGCCTTATTTCACAAGACTACATCTTCATCCAAAAATAAATTCCTTTACTTGGCAGTTATTTGTGGAAAAACTAATATATTCTTGGGACTGTTTAGGGCACTGATGCAATGCAAATTAAAACACCAACAAGCTTCCTGAGTACTAATAACCTTATATTCTAGTGAGAAGGGAAAAAATAGTAAATAGGGAACCAAAGATAACTTGTGGTTGGGATAATAGTTGTGAGGAAAATAAGCTAGACAATTGCCTAAAATGGGGAGAGATCAGCTGTTTTTAACTGAGTGGTCACTGAAGGGAGCTCTGAGGCAAGGGCTCTGAAATTGACCTTAAACAGTGAGAGAATCCAGGTATGCCTCAGTCTTGTGGAAGGTCAGTCCACAGATGTTTAGCAAGTGCAGGCCACATCCAGGCACTGGAGTAAGTAATGTTGTTGTTGTTGTTAGGTGCCATCGAGTCGAGTCCGACTCATAGCGACCCTATGTACAGCAGATCAAAACACTTGCCAATTCTGTGCCAGGCAAAAGATCTTATTTATGTTTAAGCCCATTATTGCAGACACGGTGTCAATCCATCTGGTGTGGGGGGGTTTCCTCTTTTGCGTTGACCTGCCATTTTCCCAAACATGATGTCCTTCTCCAGGGATTGATCTCTCCTGATTACATGTCCGAAATATATAAGATGCAGTTTCGCCATTCTTGCTTCCAAGGAGCACTCTGGTTGCACTTCTTCTAAGACAGATTTGTTGGTTTTTTTGGCAGTCCATGGTATATTCAATAGACGTCTCCAGCATCACAATTCAAAAGCATCAATTCTTTTTCTGTCTCTCTTGTTCAATGTCCAGCTTTCACAACCATATGATGCGACTGAAAATACCATGGCATGAGTCAGACGCACCTTCGTCTTCAATGTGACATCTTTGCTTTTCAATACTCTGAAGAGATCTTTTACCACAGCTTTCCCTAGAGCAATACGTCTTTGGATTTCTTGACTGCTGCTTCCATGGGTGTTGATTATAGAGCCAACCAAAGCAAAATCTTGGACAACCTCAATCTTTTCTCCATTTATTGTGAAGTTGCATGCTGACCCAGTCGTAAGGATTTTTGTTTTGTTGATGTTTAGTCGGAACCCATATTGAAGGCTATGATCTTTGATCTTCATCAGTAAATGTTTTAAATCCTCGTCATTTTCAGCAAGAAAAGTGGTGTCATCTGCATAATGCAGGTTGTTAATGAGTCTCCCGCCAGTCTGGATGCCACATTCTTCCTAATAACTTCCAGCTTCTCAGATTATTTGCTCAGTGTATAAATTGAAGAGATAGGGTGAAAGTATACAGCCCTGACGCACACCTTTCTCAACTTTAAACCACTCAGTGTTTCCTTGTTCTAATCGAACAACTGCCTCCTGGTTCATGTACAGATTCCTCATGAGCACAATTAGGTGTTCTGGTATTCCCATTTTCCAAAGTGTTATCCATAATTTGTTATGATCCACACAATCAAATGCTTTTGCGTAGTCAATAAAAGATAAATAGGCATCTTTTTGATATTCTCTGCTTTCAGCTAATATCCACCTGACATCAGCAATGAGGTCCCTAGTTCCCCGCCCTCTTCTGAATCCTGCTTGATTTTCCGGTAATTCCCTGTCTATATACTGCTGCAGTTGCTTCTGAATGATCTTTAGTAGAATTTTGCTGGTGTGTGATATTAATGATATTGCCCGATAGTTTGCACATTCAGTTGGATCCCCTTTTTGGGGAATAGGCAGAAATATGGATCTCTTCCAGTCAGTTGACCAAATAGCTGTTTTCCAAATCTGTTGGCATGAACATGTTAACACATCCAGTGCTGCATCTGTTTGTTGAAACATCTCTATCGGTATCCCATCAATTCCTGGAGCCTTGTGTTTCACCAGTTCTTTCAAGGCAGCTTCCACTTCGTCCTTCATCACCATTGGTTCCTCTTCATATGCAACCTCTTGGAATGGTTGGTCATCTACCAATTCTTTCTTGTATAATGACTCTGTGTATTCTTCCCATCTTCTTTTGATGTTTCCTGCATCCTTTAATATTTTCCCTGTAGAATCTTTCACTACTGCCACTCGAGGCTTGAATTTTTTCTTCACTTCCTTAAGCTTGAGAAACAAGAAGCATGTTCTTCCCTTTTGGTTTTCTGCCTTCAGCTCCTTGCACATGTCATTATAATATTTGTTTTTATCTTCTCGAGCTGCCTTCTGAAATCTTCTGTTTAGTTCCTTCACTTCATCATGTCTTCCTTTTGCTTTAGCTGCTTGATGTTCAAGGGCAAGTTCCAGTGTCTCTTTTGACATGTAATTTGGTCTTTTCTTTTTTTCTTGTCTTTTTAAGAACATTTTGCTTTGTTCTTGAATGATATCTTTTATGTGATGCCACATCTCTTCTGGTCTCCTGTCATTTGTGTCTAATGCATTAAAACCATTTTTGAGGTGGTCTGTGAACTCAGGTGGGATATACTCAAGGTCATACCATAGCTCTCATATACTTTTTCTAATTTTCTTCAGCTTCAGTTTGAACTTGCATATGAGAAGATGATGGTCTGATCCACAGTCAGCACCTGGTCTTGTTTTGACATTTTGTACAGATCTTTTCCATCATCTCTTTGCACATATGTAGTCAATTTGATTCCTGTATTTTCCGTCTGTTGAAGTCCATGTGTATATTCTCCGTTTATGATGTTGAAAAAATGTATTTGCAATGAAAAGGTCATTGGTCTGACAAAATTCTATCATGCGATCTCCAGCTTCATTTCTGTCACCAGGACCATATTTTCCAACTACTGAGCCTTCTTCTTTGTTTCCAACCTTTGCGTTCCAGTCACCAGTGATTATCAGTATGTCTTGATTGCATGTTTGATCTATTTCAGATTGCAGAAGCTGGTAGAAGTCTTCCCTTTCTTCATTTGTGGCCTTAGTCGTGGGTACATAAATTTGAATAATAGTCATATTAACTGGCCTTCCTTGTAGGTGTATGGATATTATTCTATCACTGACAACACTGTATTTCAGGACAGATCTTGAAATGTCTTTTTTGATGATGAATGCAACCCCATTTCTCTTTAGTTTATCATTCCCAGCATAGTAGACCATAGGATTGTCTGACTCAAAATGGCCTATGCTGGTCCATTTTAGCTCACTGATGCATAGAATGTCAATGTTTATGTGCTCCATTTCTCTTTTAACAATTTCTAATTTTCCTAGATTCATACTACGTACATTCCATGTTCCAATTATTAATGGATGTTTACAGTTGTTTCTCCTCATTTTGAGTCATGCCACATCAGCAAGTTGAGCACCCTGGGGCTTTACTCCATTTCCGTCATCACGGTAGACTCTCCTTTGAGGAGGCAACTCTTCTCCAGTAGTCTTTTGAGTGCCTTCCACCCTGGGGGCCTCATTTTCTGGCACTATA
>VMDO01005121.1:0-115506 GCA_007922755.1 Pedetes capensis
AAAAAAAAAAAAAAAAAAGAAGTGACTGGCATGCGCTGTTGCTCCCAAGACATGGGTGGATGGTTTGCTGGGGAAGAGACCATTCAGTCCCCTCCGGTCTCCCGGAGGAAAGTTTGCTTTCTACCGCCAACTTCCTCCTGGTCTTCCTTCTCTCCTAGTGGACTGAGGACGGACGGAGCAGGCAGACAGTGGTGCAGTGTGGAACCTCCGCCAGGTCCCCATCCAGGCAAGAACCACTGGAGCTCTTTGGTTCCTGTGTCTTAGGGCCAAGCCCTCTTTCCCCTGTCTCCTATGATGAATTTCTTTACTCTCTCTTCCCCAGCCAAAAATCAGTTCTTAGAAGAGCTGTTAGTGGGATCAGAGGGCCTTTTCTAGCCTGCTTCTAGGAACCCTCTGCCTATGTTCATGACCTCCTGGATCACCAGTTTTCAGGGCCCACTCCACTGATCCACAACAGTCTAATCTTTCCCCAAGTGCCCACTCCAGGAGACCCCAGGCTTCTTTTAGAAGGGATCTGGCATTTTGTATGCCACCACCACCAGGTTTGCACATCTCACACGGAGTCCTATGGGTCCTTGGGCCTCCTGAGGTATTACTCCTTCAATGTAGGCTCAGAGGCAAGGACTTTACCTGTTATTCAAAGGCCACCATGAATGGCTATATGATTCCAGTTGCCTCCTTGACAATTCCCTAGTGGATCAACACCCATCTGATACATTTAATGGCCGAAATGAACACCAGCAGATGGTCCTTAAGTTAACTGGGACTCCCTGGCCTCAAGTGGGCTGCTGCTCCTTAGCTCTACAGTGCCTCAAAAGAATTTTCTCTGAAATGTTAGAAGGAGTGCAGGAACATATTCAAAAAGGCTACAACTGGCTGAGTATCAAACATGACAAGGGCGCCCCCAAAGCTCCTGCAAGGAGCTCATTCCCAAAGGCTTCTCCCAGGGTCTTGCTGAGGAAAACTCCTCACACTCTCTCTGGGGCGGCTGAAGGGGACAGCTGGGTTGACTTGCACCACGCCAGCTGAGCGCAAATGAGTTTGGCTGGTACCCTGTCGATGGTCACATCACAGGAACGATTCCTTCTGCCTCTATGGAGGCGGGGGCTGCCCTCCCTGGGGAAGGAATCCAGAGAAGAGGGCCTAAGGCCTCTTGCACTTGCCTTTTAGATGGGAACACTACGCTTTATCCTCCAGCATTAAGGATCTGAGACTATTTAGGATATACTTTTCACAAATGTTTGGGATCTTAACAATGAGCAGTAATATCACTAAAGCCATAGAACTCAGAGGTTGGCCCTTAGTATCTACAGATTCACCCAACCATGGATAGAACATTTTGGGAAAACACTGCATCTGCATTGAACATGTAGATTTTTTCCTTGTCATTATTCTCCAAACAATACAGTATAACAGCTATTCACTTAGCATTTACATTGTATTACGTTTTATATGTAACATGTTGTTGTTGTTAGGTGCCGTTGAGTCCAGTCGGTATCCAACTCCTAACGACCCTCATAGGGTATTCAATGGCAGACTGTTTCGGGATTGCCTTGGGAGTGGATTGCCAGGTCCTTCTCCCATTTTTGCAGTGCTGGGAATTGAACTTGGGACCTCAAAGACTGCAGCACAGCGCTCTACCAACTGAGCTAAATCCCAGCCCGTATGTAACATAGAGATAATAAAAATACACAAGAGGGCCAGAAGCGGTGCATGCCTGTCATCTCAGCACTCAGGAGGCTGAGGCAGGAGGATGGTGAATTCAGGACCAGCCTGGGCCACACAGCAAGTTCAAGGTTAGCCTGAATGTCACAGTGAGAACCTATCTGAAAATAACATAGGCTGGGGATGTAATTCAGTGGTAGAGTGCTTGTCTAGCATGTGCTAGGTCTTGGGTTTGATCCCCAGCACCCCCACCATGCCCCAAAAAATATGTATGGGAGGACATGCATAGGTTATGTGCAAATACCATGTTATTTTATGTAGGGAATTTGAGCCTCTCATGGTTTTGATACTTAGTGTGTAGGGTCTTGAAATTGAGCAATACTATGTGTCTCAGTTTAAAGTGAAGCCTTTGACAAAAAGCCATTGACTCAGTCCATGTTTGTAACTGGAAAAGATGTTTTTTTTTTTTTTTTTTGGCGGTACTGGAGGTTGAATCCAGGGCCTTGCGCCTGCATGCTCTGCAAGTGCTGGACCACTGAGCTGCACCCCCATCCCATTTTTTTAACTTTTTTGAGACAGGGTCTCGCTAAGTTACACAGACTGCCTCTGGTCTCAAACTTGCAATCCTCCTGCCTCTGCCTCCTTAGTCACTGGGATTACAGGCTTGCGCCACCACACCCGGCTTAAAAGAGTGATTTTCTAAGCCCAGAATGACTTCTATTGCTATTAGTTAGCTTTCTATTCTGAGAAGCTTTTCTCTTCCTCTGGGCGAGTTTTATTTTTCAGTATTTTCAAAATTTCCTGTAAGCACGCATTGTTTTTATAATGAGGAAAAAGAAAGGGTCTTAAGGAAAGCAATTTGTGTATAGAGATAGGGTTCTGCTTCAGAATGCGCTCCACAGACGTCTGCATACACTGAGGTATACTCCACAGGAGGTGGCTCAAACATGCCATGAGAGACTCCATCAGTGAAAACCAGCCTGAGCCTGCCTGAATCCTCTCCATCACCAGACATTGGACTTGGGAATAGGCAGAGCTAAGATGGGTTTTTGCCCTAGGTTTATTATCAACAATGCCCTGCGGCATTGATCCTGTGGTATCTGATCCCGTCAGATCTCGGAAGCTAAGCAGGATCGGCCTGGTTAGTACCTGGATGGGAGACCGCCTGGAACAGCAGGTGCTGTAGACTCGGGAGACGGACCTGGCAACCCACTCCCAAAAATCAATCTGCCATTGAAAACCCTATGAACAGCAGAGAAGCACTGACAATAGTGTTTCTCTTGTTGTACGCAGGGTTGCTATGAGTCGGATACCGACTCGATGGCACCTAACAACAACAACAACAACAAACATGGATGGTTCCGCAGGAATAATAACATTTGGCCAGACTTTTTTACATACAGACCTGTAGGTCTTTTTGATCCTTCTTGCTTTCCAGGTTGGGAGTTCTTGTTACAAAATCATTCAGCATGCTGTTGAGAGAGACAATGACCTTCTGATCAAAAATGCTGCAGAAATAAAACAAATGCTCAGACAGAAAATACTACAGCCGTGCGAATGTGGTGACGTGGTACCTGAGAAGCAGGAAATAGCCGGGCGGAGATAGATTCAACTGCACGGATTCCTTCAGGACTCCCAACAACGAGGGGAAGTTCTCTTGCAAGTCCAGTATTGGGAGCCTATTTAAAAAAAAAGAAAAGAAAAGAAAAAATACCCAACCATGAACAAGTGAGAACACAACGTTGACTTATCAGCACATTGTAGATGCAGGAGTTGGAAAGCCGAGGGGTAAACACAGTATCTGACAGACTTATTACTTTGTTGTTTTTATCACGGAATATACAAGCTCAGTTTTGGTCTCCTGGCAAGCACTGGAGCTAGGGGACCTGACCTGACAGGTGAGAAGCTCCTGGTTTCCCTGCCTGTAAGATGAAAGCCTTACACCGCACGATCAGCTCTGATCTCTCTCTGGCCTGCCTCACATTCTGCTGGCCCAGCACTGCTGGTAACAGGCATCGCCTGTCAGAAGGTTCCAGCATGTCAGGTCAGGGGACACCTGCCAGGAAACTGCTCATCCTCCTCCGCAGCTCTCAGCTCACCTCCAGAGGAGTGGAGAGGACGCTGGGATCACTGCCACGAAGCCAGGCAGCTCTGCACGATCTGCTAATGCTCAGGTGCATTCGGAGGGTCCCAGGGCCAAGGCCTGGTGTCACCTTGGCAGTTCCTCCTCTGCAGCAGAAGGACAATAAAAACCTAGCTTGCAGCCACTGGGGAAGCTCACAGGCCATTTAGGCCGCTGCAGTACACGTCTGCTGGGCCGGCCACGATGGCGCATGCCTGCAATCCCAGCGACTGGGGAGGCAGAGGCAGGAGGATCGCAAGTTTGAGGCCAGAGGCAGCCTGTGCCACTAAGTGAGACTGTGTCTCAAAATAAGCAATAAAAAAGGGGCTAGGAGCGCAGCCCGGAGGTAGAGCACTTGCAAAGTGTGTGTGAGGACTGGGTTTAGCCCCTAAATACCTAAAAAAAAAAAAAAAAAGTCTCCTAGTTTCACAGTATGTGTTAGCTCTTATAAGGAGGGACGTGACCAGCTCACCTTTAACCCCTAGAGGAGAGAAAGCTGCAATGAGGCTGGTTGGTCTGAATTTAACCCTCAACCCAGGAACTCCTGGGATTACGTTTCTCGTTTCTTGACGTACCTTCCTCCCACTGCAGAACATGTGAGTGGGAATATGTGTGGGGAATGTGAACTGTGTGAACCTGGCTGTCAGAATTATTTACTGCAGAACTCCAGATGGACAGGAAAGGATCCTGAGGCTTCCTTGTGAAGGTGTCTGCATGCCCTCTACCCTCATTCCCTGCAACAGAGAAGGCCCCACCCAGAGGAGACGTCTGGTTGCTGGGCCTGGGGTGCTGCCCTGGAAAGATCTGAACAGGTCCAGCGAAGCTTCCTTTACATGCCGGGTAATCCCCTCCCATACCTGCTCTAGCCAAGAGTGAGAGTCAGCTGAGTAAACCACAGGAGAAGTCGCCCAGCATGGACCACGAAAGGCACTGAGGGCACCACCCCAAATCATCATTTCTCCTTGTTCCTGGGAGAGGTCTTCAACCCTTTCCTATTTGTGGAAGATTTTTGGTGCATGTGTGTATCAATTTCATAGAAATCAGACTCTCTGAAAGCTTAAGGGACCTCACACAAAGATTCGCTGACAAAGTATTCAATATGCAGCATGTGGATTCTGGAATGTCAGATTAGGTCTCTGGATGAGGAAAAGTAAAGATGCTCGGGCCATTTCCATGCCCTGGGAAGAAATAAAGACCCCTGTCAGGTATTTTCTGAACTAAAACTCTCCAGCAGTCAAGAAATAAAACCACGGAGCCGGGCGCGGTGGCGTACGCCTGTAATCCCCGCGGCTCGGGCAGCAATGGCAGGAGGATCGCAAGTTTGAGACCAGAGGCAGTCTGCATAATTTTGCAAGACCTTTTCTCAAAAAATAAAAAAAATGGGCTGGGGGTGCAGCTCAGTGGTCCAGCACTTGCAAAGCAGACAAGCGCAAGGCTCTGGGTAACCCCCAGTACCGCAAAAAAAAAAAAAAAAAAAAAAAAAAAAAAAAAAAAAAAAAAAAAAAAAAAAAAAAAAAAAAAAAAAAAAAAGAAAGAAAAGAAAGAAAGAAAACCATGGTGGTTATTTATGGTCACTGCAGTAGCACATGCAACTCAGGAGTGTCTGTGAGGGAGCCACGTTACCTTTGGACGAAAGCATAGCAGAACTGTAACACAGGAATATCCACGAGCGACGATTTCTGAAAATGAAAGCAGAACCTGTCACTCCAAACTGGAAGGAAATGTGGCCGTTCAAGATGGCAGACACAAAATGCAACAGCTCTGTATCCTAACAAAACAAAGGTTTTAGCCAAAGAATCTTTCAGCTGAAACAACACACCACAGCACCACTAGCATACAACAAAACCAAGTGTATCCCACGAGGTCCCAGATCCCGGGTGGCCCTCTTGGCAGACGTCCACGGTGCTTTCCCTTTCTGCTTACCTCCTTCCCATTCCAGGACATCAACTAGTACTCAGGGGAAATTGGGCATTATAATTGAACTTCCCCAAACATAAATCTGGGGCACACCATGGACTCTAATAAATGCATGTTACCTACAGACTAGAGACCAGAGAAATTCCAATGCTTAGCTTACAAGATTCCCTCATACCCAGCCCAGACAACGCCTCTATATCCCAAGTGTCCAGAAGTACTTTGAAATTGGTTCTGAAATAGAATTTTTTTGGACCCCTTGTTTTATAAAGCTATTTGTACAGGCTAAGCTAATGAAGGGCTGGGATTTAACTCAGTTGGTAGAGCACTGCTTTGCAGTCTCTGAGGTCCCCAGTTCAATTCCCAGCACTACAGAAATGGTAGAAGGATGTGGCAATCCACTCCTGTGGCAATCCCAAAACAATCAGCCATTGAAAACCCTATAAGGAAGCCAGGCATGGTGGTGCACTCCTGTAATCCCAGTGGCTCGGGAAGCTGGGGCAGGAGGATCACAAGTTTGAGGTCAGAGGCAGTCTGTGTAACTTGGTGAGACCCTGTCTCAAAAAGTAAAAAAAAAAAAAAAAGGGCTGAGGGTGCAGCTCAGTGGTCCAGCACTTGCAAAGCATGCAAGCATGAGGCCCTGGGTTCAACCCCTAGTACTACCAACAAAACAAAACAAACAAACAAAAAACAAACCCTATAACAGTTGCTGAGTCATCAGACATGATTCAACGGCACCTAACAACGAAGCTAATGAAATAAACTAGCCACAAAATGTAGTCTTGTCATATAAACCACCAAAATCCAGTCAGTCGGACACAATCTAGTTCCTATTTAGCCTAGGACAAAGCAGGAAGTGGCAGATATTTGTAGACTTTCAAGTAATGTAAAGGAGGAAAAAAAACAAATCCCGAGGTGACCACTCTGCCCGCCTGTGAAAGCCATGCTTCTACAGGAGCAGAGCCTGCTGGGTATGGACCCCCCTCGGGGGGGGGGGGGGGCATTTTCCTGACACTTTGCCTTGCTCCGAGTCCTAAATATAAATTGGCCGAGGATGTGACTGCCTCTTAGCACCCTCTGTCTTTTCTCCTCTGCCAGGGCTGAAGGGATTTAATATTTTTGAGTGAGAGGTGACCACACAAACTTGGGACAACCTGGGGCAGAGCCCTGAGCACAACCAACTCATTGAAGCCCATAAGACCAGGCCCTTGGGCCCTGGAGTTTCTGGCGAGGGCTGCTCTGTGCCATGTGTAAGAGGCCCTTCCAGAGGAGAAACAAAACGAGGAAGGACTGACTCGGAGTCTACTCCCCAGCTCCTTGTCTCTAAGAACTGCCAGAGACACTGTGGCCAGTTTTCCCGCCAAATTTCCACGAAATTTCTGACCCACCAAAAGGTCAGCTTTTACTCACTTACCCCAGTGATGTGCCCTTAATTGAGTCCTTTTTTATAATTTTCGTGTGATGAAATATACCTAACACAAAATATACCATCATTTTTTTCCAGTACTGGGTGTAAAAGGTCAATGAATGAACGGGACCGGCGCCATCTTTTTTTTTTCTTTTTTTGTTGCAGTACTGGGGGTTGAACCCAGGGCCTCATACCTGCATGCTTTGCAAAGTGCTGGACTGCTGAGCTGCGCCTCAGCCCATTTTTTTTTTGTTTGTTTGTTTTTACTTTTCGAGACAGGGTCTCACTAAGTTACGCAGACTGCTGCCCGGCAGTAGGACTCCATTGTAAGAACAAGTGGGAATGGAAAAATTTTAACTGCCTGCTCTGCTTCTGTATTTATTGCTTGCATAGGTTAGGTTAGGAATGTGGTTTACGCCCTAGGTCATATGTTAATGTTAACTTTTAACTGCTTATCTTAGCTTCTGTAAAAGACTCCCTTTTAATTGGCTTTTTGCTCCTTTGTGGTATGGTTTTGATAGAGGGTTACAACACCAGGGGACTGAATCCAGGGCCTTGTGCATGCCAGGCAAGCGCTCTACCACTGGGCTGCACCTCCAGCCCCTCTGTTATTTTTTATTTTGAGACAAAGTCTCAGTAAGTTGTGCAGGCTGCCTCTGGCCTCGAACTCTAGATGCTCCTGCCTCTGCCTCCCAAGTTGTAGGGACTCCAGTGTAGGAATGTGCCACCGAGTTTGGCTCATTTTCACCATTTTTAAGTATACAGTTCAATGACACCAAGTACACTCACGCTGTTACGCAATCATCATCACCACCATCCATCTCCAGAACTTTCTCATCTTAAAGTGAAACTACTTGTTAAGGCACTAACTTTCCACGCCCCTCCCCCAGCCTCAGTTTCTATCAAATTTATCAGCAAAGAGCCAAACAACTTCTATGTGTTTTTGTTTTTTGTTTTTTTTTTTGAGACAGAGTCTTACTGTGTACTATAGGCTGATCTTGAACTCAAGATCCTCCTGCCTCAGCTTCCTGAGTGCCGGGGTTACAGGCATGTGCCACCACCTGGCAGCTTCTACACTTTCAATCATGAGTTCTTCTTTGGCTAAAAGAAAAAATCTGTAGTGGCATAAACTATTAAACCAGTCAGACGTGGTGGCACATGCCCATAATGTCAGCAACTTGAGAGGCAGGGGGATTACAGGTTCAAGGCCAGATGCAGCTTACACAACTCAGTGAGACCCTGTCTCAAAACAAAAATAAAAAAAGGACTGGGAGCATACTCGGGTGGGGAGAGCTTGCCCAGTGCGAGGCGCCGGGACCAATCCCCACTACAAAATAAACAGACAAACAAACACATGAGATTAAACTACAGTCTATGCAATCCCAGCATACAGGAGGCTGAGGCAGGAGAATCATGAGTTTGAGGCCAGTCTGGTCTACATAGGGAGACCTTGTAAAACAAACAAAAAAACCCCTCCAAAAATCAAAACCACCAAATAAAACAAGTAAGCAAAACCCACAGCCTGTCCTGTTTCATATCCACTGTGTTTAACTGGACAAGGCCTTGCTACATACAGACCCCCTCAGACTGCTAGGTGGAAACTGAGCAGAGCTGTGTGGAGCTTCACAGTTCTATCCCATCATCTGGGAACCGTGTATTATTTCTCAGAATTTGTATCAGACTTGTGCACATGCGCGTGTCATCATACTTTATCTTAACCTTATCTCCTGCCTGCTGCTTGCCTTTGCGTTTAGTCTAATGGAAACTGCAGTGTCGCGAACATTTCCGTTTTTATGCCTTGTGACTGTGCTATAAAAAGGACACTGGGCATCAATGGGTTAATAGCCATTTATCGTCAGTCTCAGTGTCTGACCTCACATCCCATGATTACTCAGTAAAACTCTCAGAACATAGGGCTGAGCCTGACGGACCTCCAGCCTCCACCAATGGCAAAACTGAGAATTCCATAAAGATAACGCCTGAACCCTAAAGAAGAGATGGCCCAGCCTGGCTGCAGCAGCCTACCAGGTGACCCCGCAAGGGCACTCTGTAAACACCTCAACTCCTGACTTTCTCCAGTTCTGCACCCACATAAACTCATGCAGCCCCTTCCACAGTAGAGCCTGTCACTCAGGGTAACGTGGATCCGTGTTCCTGGGCCATGGTCACTCATATTTGGCTCAGGATAAACTATTTCCTTCCTTCCTTCCTTCCTTCCTTCCTTCCTTCCTTCCTTCCTTCCTTCCTTCCTTCCTTCCTTCTTTCCTTCCTCCCTTCCTCCCTCCCTCCTTCCTTCCTTTCTTCATTGTTATTTTACATTGACACCCTCAAAGCCTTCTGTTACACTGCGGTCAAATAAAACCTCTTCCTTCTCTGTCTGACATAAGTTATATTCTCTGACATTTATTTTACTGAAAATTATGCAAAATTAAATTTTTTTTTTAACAGAACTGGGGGTTAAACCCAGGGCTTCCTGCATGTTGGCAAGTACCACTACCACAGAGCTGCAACCCCATCGCCCTTTCTATTTTTTATTTTGAGACTGGGTCTTGCTAAGTTGTGTAGTCGGCTTTTGGCCTTGAGCTTGGGATCCTCCTGCCTCAGCCTCTCTAGGAGCTGTGATAACGGGGATGGGCCACAGTGCCTGGCTTGCTGTTATGGTTTGAAAGCAAAGGGTTCCCTAGAAGCTCCTATTTGGATGCTCGGTCCCCAGCTGGTGGTGCTACTTTGGGAGGCTGAGGAGCCTTCAGAAGGTGGGACACAGCTGATGGAGGCGGGTCACGGAGGTGAGCTTCTGAAGGTTATACTCAGCCCCTGCTTCCTGTCTCGCTCTCTGCATCCTGAGCCAACGTGAAGTGAAGAGCTCTCCTTCACCAACTCCCCCTGCTGCCTGCTCCGCCATGTCTTCCCCACCACCATGGACAAACCCTCTGAAACTGTGGGCCAAAATAAACCCTACCTTCCTTAAGTTGTTTCTGTCCCGTATTTTGGTCACAACAACATAAAGTAACCAACACAACTGCCTTTGACTAAGACTCTCACTTGACCGGGCCTTGACCTGGGACTATAAGAACTATAATTTTCACACAAACAATTTCCTCCACCCCTTACACTAAGAGACGTGTGCAGACACTGGCATGGTGCCTAGCAGGATGAGGCCCTGTCCCCCGCTCAAGTGCCTGCCTGAGACAGCTCAAGGTCACCAAAGAATTCACTGTTCCTGCCAATATCCGATCATAGGCTCTTTACCTCCCTTTCTTAGAGTATTTATTTATGACAAGCTTATAAAGGCTCCCTCCGTCCCTTTGAGTAACTACGTGACTCCTACAACGCAGAAATGTCTTTGTAAAGGACCTAGGAGCCTTCCCTTGGAAGGACTGCCCTCTGTCGCCCCGTCTCTGTAGGAGTCTAATGTCCATGAGCACCAGGTAGCGACCCAGATGGCCTAAGCACAGCAGCCAGCTCCCCTCCCACCTGCCGTTTTGCAATTTCTCACTTTTCCCTGACTTGCCTGAGTCCTGCTCACTGCCCTCCCCGTCTCCCCATCTCTCCATCTCTCTCTCTCTCTCTCTCTCTTTTTTTTTTTTACAAAGGGCCTGAGATTGGCCTTGAACTCACAATGTAGTCCATGCTTGCCCCAGATTCATGATCCTCCTACCTCAGTCTACTGAAGGCTAGGATTACAGTTATTGACTACCATGCCCAGCCCTTCTCCTTTTAGTTATTGCTACAAAAATGGGAATGGGGCCCAGTGCCTTCCCCCGCTTCAGCGGTTCCAGAATCACGTGTGCCTGCACAGCCTTTGACAGAATCTGGCTTGCTTCACCTGTGACACCTTCCATGCCGCAAGCCCTTGAGACAGTTTCCGATTTCTGAAGACTTTGTTCCACGTGGTGCACTGAAGGGGCTAAGAACCCAAGTGCTGGGCAGTGTATGCTGCAGCAGGGATGGGAGGGGACAGCGTGGGCTCAGGCAGCTCCCACCTTAAAACAGTAGCACCTTTTTTGTTTTATTTTTATTTTTTTCCGGTTCTGGGGGTTGAACCCAGGGTCTTGCGCTTACATGCTCTGCAAGTGCTGGACCACTGAGCTGCACCCTCAGCCCATTTTTTTTACTTTTTGAGACAAGGTCTCGCTAAGTTACACAGACTGCCTCTGGTCTCGAACTTGTGATCCTCCCGCCTCTGCCTCCTCAGCCGCTGAGAAGACAGGCGTGCGTCACCGCGCCTGGCTAGCAGCACCTTTTGTTGTTGTTTGGTGCCGTCGAGTCGGTATCCGATTCATAGCGACCCTTATAGGGTTTTCAATGGCTGTTTTGGGATTGCCTTGGGAGTGGATTGCCAGGTCCTTCTCCCAAGCAGCACCTTTTGGCCTCCCCAAAACCATAGCAGTGACACTTCTGCTTTACAACCCTAAGGGTTCCTACTTGCGCTTGCTACCTGCATTTCCCCTGTGAGCACAACTTACAGGAAGTAGCATCAGGAAGAATGCCGCCCACACCCCTGCAGGTTCCCTAAGGCAGTCACTTGGGCTCCCCAGGCACCTCACCTCGTCCCCTTTGATCTGCAGCGGCCTCTTCACCACCTCCTTCACCAGGTGCAGCACTGTGTCCGTCTGCAGAGTGCTGAGCGCACAAATCAAGTCAACCAGGGTGAGCTGGGAGGTGCTTGCCACCGGGACGATCTGCCCAGAAGAAAAAGAATTCCTTGAAAGCTTATATAGAGAAAAGAAAATATGACATACAGAAGTCTTCTATAGGAACTGGCCCTGGAGCTGGGCCCGGTGGCGCACACCTGTAATGCCAGTGGCTTGGGAGGTGGGGGCAGGAGGATCGCAAGTTCGAGACCACAGGCAGTCTGTATAACTTAGCAAGACCCTGTCTCAAAAAGTAAAAAAAATGGGCTGGGGGTGCAGCTCAGTGGTCCAGCACTTGCAAAGCATGCAGGCGTGAGGCCCTGGGTTCAACCCCTGGTACTGCAAAAAATAAAAAATAAAAAAATAAAAATAAATAAATAAATAAAAGGAACTGGCCCTGGAGAAAGACATTTGCTTTAATCTTTTAAACAAATATTTCCTAGTGCACTAGGTAAAGGGCTTCCTTGGGAACAGACAGAGGGAAGCATTTAAGCACAGGTAATATATTCAGTGGTCTGGGATTTAGCTCAGTGGGTAGAGCACTGCGCTGCAGTCTCTGAGGCCCCGAGTTCAATTCCCAGAACCGCAAAAATGGGAGAAGGGCCTGGCAATCCACTCCCAAGGCAATCCCGAAGCATTCAGCCATTGAAAACCCTATGAGGGTCGCTATGAGTCGGATACCGACTCGATGGCACCTAACAACAACAACAATATATTCAGCATGTGATATAAGGGAGGAAGAAAGGGTGCAGCAGATGAGGAAGCAATGACATTGGTATGTGTGAGTTTAGAAAGCATTTTAGAAGCGGTGACTGGAAGGAAATAGGCTGGGATCAAGAAATGAAACCAAAACTAGGAGGACTGGAAGGAAGAGCAGGTCATGAGGTTCACACTGGCTGGCCCTAGCAGGAAGCCCCAGGAAAGAGGGCACATTTGTGTGTGTGTGTGTGTGTGTGTGTGTGTGTGTGTGTGTGTGTGGTACTCGGGGACTGAACCCAAGGCATTGAGCATGCTTTTGCAAGCACTCTACCATTGGGATGCACCCCAACCCCTTTTTAAATTTATCTTGAGACAGGGTCTCGCTAAGTTACACAGGCTGCCTCTGGCTTCGAACCTGCGATTCCCCTGTCTCCGCTCCCAAGTTGCTGAGTTTACAGGCGTGTGCCACTGCGCCCAGCTGAGGGGAGCATATTTTTGATGACAGAGCTCTGCACAATGTGGTCATGAGCACTTGGGAGAAATTGCTCTGCTGTGAGGTTTACCTCCAGGGAAAGACCTCCCAGGTGCTGAGCAGGATGCCCTGGGGCCCCAACCACCCATTCTTCCTCAGCAGGAGCTGTGTTGGGCAACAGAGGTTGGGCAACTCAGGGGTGTCCAGTAGGAGGGACATACTCCTCTGAGCAAGGTCCCAGGTAAAACAAAGAGCAATGTGTTGGCTTTGTAGAAATAGGTAAACCAAGTACTGGACGACTTCATGATGGATCAGTTAGCAGATAAAGAATGGACAAATGGAGAATGAATAATCTTTGGGCATGTGGACATGAGGATTTCATCTCTATTTATTATCACAAGACAAGGGATATTTTTATACATGAAAAAAGCCATAAGATGGTACTACCTCCAGGAGACGCGCCACAGTGGTCTGCAGAGAGGACAATGAATTGTTGAGTCAGGCGGGAACTACATGTTTTTTTTTTTTCCACCTTTAAAATGTATATATCTTCTATACCAGCAGTTCCCAACCTTTCTGGCAACAGGCATGAGTGTTACAGAAGACAATTTTTCCAAGGACAGGAATTAGGGGGTTGGTTCTGGGATGACTCAAGCCATGGACGCTACTGTAAATACAGATGAAGCTTCGCTTGCTAGCCTGCCTGCTCCTCACCTCCTGCTGTGAGGCCTGGTTCCTAATAGGCCATGGACCAGACCAGTACCAGTCTGCGGCCCATAGGTTGGGAACCCCTGCTCTACACACTTGTAAACATGTTAGATGAAAAGCAGAAATAGAAGTATTATATACTCATTATGGGAAAACTAGAAAACAGAAGCCTGCAGGCTCACCACTGTGGCATCTGATCCTATCAGATCTTGGAAGCTAAGCAGAGTCGATCTGGTTAGTACTTGGACAGGAGACCGCCTGAGAACATGAGGTGGTGTAGGCTTGGGAGAAGGACCCAGCAGCCTAGTCCCAAAAAACAATCAGCCATTGAAAACCCTATGAATAGCAAAGAAGCACGGGTATAGTGTTTCGTCTGTTGTACATAAGGTCACTATAAGGCCTAACAATAACAATGACAAGAAAACAGAAGGCAGTGGTGGACTCCTCCCTACACAGCTACATTAACTCATGCATTTAAAATATGGAAAGCAAAGAGTTCCCATACTGACCTCCACGTCACCTCTGCTCCCAGTGCCCCTCAGCTATCTCCCGGCCAGAGAGGGTTGAACTCCTCCTCTTACTTTTCATCTCACCTTTGTCTTACTGTGGCGCTGAGCTTTCTTTCTGCTCCACACGGCTGCGACTGCAGCTGTCAGCTGAACGCCGAGGTGGGCTGTCAAGGGGTTTAAGAAGTCTAAAATTTTTTGTCTTATTGTCTGGAAAACAGAGAGGAAGAGTTATTACAGAGTGGTATCAGGGCCCTCAGGTAACATATTTAGCCACCAGTGCATATGGGGGCTGGGATTTAGCTCAGTTGGTAGAGAGCCGCTCTGCAGTCTCTGAGGTCCAGGGTTCAATAACCAGCATTGCAAAAATAGGAGGAGGACGTGGCAACCCGCTCCTGAGACAATCCCGAAACAATCAGCCATTGAAAACCCTATGAGGGTCCCTATGAGTTGGACACAACTTGACGGCACTAACAACAACAGTGCATACGGAGAGTGAGGACTTGTGCTAGGATCCAACAACATGCTTCAAGGCTGGGTGGACTGCGGGGAGAGGCAGGACAGGAGGCCCCCTTAAAGGAGCTGGACAGGTAACGGGGACATGCTACCACACGAGGGGGAGGGCACAGCGAGCACCAAGGTGAGTGGTCACAGCTGAGTTGATGGGGGGAGTTTTGGGAGATGATGAATATCCTCCTGAGAGCTGTAAGCAGGGTGGGGCAGGTGGGTCCTTCTGCAATTGAGGGGATGGAACCCGGGGCCTGGCGTATGCTTGGCAAGTGCTGTCCACGGAGCCACAGGCCCTCCTGGGGGCCCTCATGAATGCCCCGGGGCGGGGCCTGGAAGGAGTCATCCGAGGCTTTGCAGAGACAGGGAGAGGGACCCAGCCTGCTGGGTCAGTGCTTTCCCACAGCCTGGGCTGGTCTCCAGCCATGAAGGCAGGCTCAGATTCACTTTCAGTTTCTAGAAGGAAATACCATTTAACTAATTATATCATTTGACCACTTTGAAATAACCCTGTAACGTGCCCTGGACATGACCTTGCCTTTGGTTCCTCCTGGGTTTTCTCAGTCCCTGAAAGCTGTCACGCTCCTGGCTCTGCCAACCCTGCAGCCCTGCCAGCCTGAAACACTCTGCCCTAGTTAAGTCCCCCTGCTCTGGGGTCTCGGCAACTCCATGCTGCCTCAGCATCACAGGCCGTCCCTGACCGCTGAGTCCAGGGCAGGTTCTCCGTCACGTGCAGTCAGAGACCCTGCCTTGCCTTGAAGCACCTCTCCCTCATCACTGCTGGCCTCTGCCATGAGGCCAGACATGCCATCCACCTTGCCCACAAGCATCCAGACCAGCCCTGGAGCATGTGACACCATCTGTCTGATGAATGGATTACTGAGCGCTGCGGCCTCACTGCCCATGTTTATATTTCACATTAGAAAACACTGAGCCTGGCACAGAGGTGTTGTCTCTATTCTACCACATTTCTGCTCTAGAAATGGCAGGTCCTATGCTAGTACCCAGGGTGCTTCAGGCAGGGCTGGGAGTAAGCGCTCAGCGAACATCTGCTGTTGTAATTAGTCTCTCCATCAACCCAGGACACAGGATTAGCAATAGCCTTATTTTACAAGTGAGTAAACTGAGGCTCAGACAGTCTGGGCGAAAAGGGTTTTAGAGCAGGTTCCATTAGCAGCTTCAACTACTGCAGAATTCCCTTTCAGGGCACCTAAGAAGAATGTTCTGGAGGCTGCCCAGGCATCACAATACCTAAATGCAGGATGAGAGAGTTACCAGGCACTGTGTGCAAACCCTGGGTCCATGTGTGGGGCCTGGGGCATGCAAATGGCACCAAATGTGGCAGATCATTCTGAGCCACCACACACAGTGACACAGATGATCAGAGAGCAAGTCACAGGCCTAAAGCCTTCCGAGGCAGAGACGAAAAAACTGAGGGAGAATACACTGTACGCGTTCTGGGTTGTTGGTGGTTTAATTAAAAAAATCTCAGAGGCACCCCAACACTCCACCCCGACACTCCACCCCGACACTCCACCCCGAGGCAGCCAGGCTTCAAAAGCATCTCTGGGGCCGGGCGCCGTGGCGCACGCCTGTCATCCCAGTGGCTCGGGAGGCAGAGGCAGAAGGATCACAAGTTCGAGACCAGAGGCAGTCTGTGTAACTTAGTGAGACCCTGTCTCAATAAGTGAAAAAATGGGCTGGGGGTGCGGCTCAGTGGTCCAGCACTTGCAGAGCATGCAGGCGTGAGGCCCTGGGTTCAACCCTCAGTACCACAAAACAAACAAACAAACAAACAAACAAAACAGAGAAAAAGAAAAAAAAATATCTCTGAGAGTTAAGAGCTGAAAAAAACTATCTCTGTTTCAGCAGAAAAGTCCTTAGAGACTCAGGTGAGGACTAAGTACCCCAGCCTCCAACTATCATTTTAACTAAATAAAAAGCAAATGGACGAAAATAAGAAAATAGGCTGAAACTTCTCACATGCCTCTCTCCTCTGTATATTCATAAAGGAACTGGGAGGTGTTTTTTTGTGTTTTTTTTTTGTTTGTTTTTTTGAGGTACTAGGGGTTGAACCCAGGGCCTCGAGCCTGCATGCTCTGCAAGTGCTGGGCCACTGAGCTGCTCCCTTAGCCCAGTTTTTTCCTTTTCGAGACAAGGTCTGGCTAAATTACGCAGACTGCCTCTGGTCTCGAATTTGCGAGCCTCCTGCCTCCGCCTCCCAAGCCACTGGGATTATAGGCTTGCACCACCGCGCCCAGCAAGAACTGGGAGATTTGTACTGCTAACTTCCCCGTGGGTTTCACTGGGCACCTTTGATCACTTGTGTGTACATTTCCATACCTGTTTCTTAAAGAACAATAACAGGCAAAGTAAATGATTAAACCAGAGAAGGAAGCTGGCTGTGCTCATGCACACCTGTACGCCCAGCTCTCAGGAGGCTGAGGTAGGTGAACCTCAAGTCTGAGACCAGTCTGGACCGCATATCAAAACCCTGTCAAAAAAGGAAAAAAATAAATAAAAAGTCCAGAGCAAGGCCTCTCACCTTGGTGGTCTTAAAGTAAACTGAGGAGGAGCCCTTCGTAGCTCCCAGGAGGTCCACAGGTCTCTTCTGAGTCTCCTCCTTCCTCAGAACATTCCAGAGAAGGGCCATGGTGTTCACCACGCGAGGCAGCTCTTCCAAAATGGCATTCCTGGCATTTCTCAGGTCTGCGGGATCACTCACAGCAGCCGTCTGAAAGGCAAAACGGATGCATGGGACTCGCGGCATCGGGGCAGGGTGTCCCCTTCTCCGTGGCTGCTGGCATGGCAGGTGGGCTGCGGGTCTCTCTACACGCAGGTCACCCACACCTCCATCTGAAGCGATGTGCGTTCCCGTGCAGGCCAGCCCTGGCCTTCTTGGAGTGCAACACTCCAAACTACAAGCATTTCCAAATCACTCCAGCCAAGCGTTAGATGCAGTCTAAGGTTTAATCTGGACTGGGATTTAGCTCAGTGGGTAGAGTGCTGCGCTGCAGTCTCTGAGGCCCCAAGTTCAATTCCCAGCACCGCAAAAATGGGAGAAGGGCCTGGCAATCCACTCCCAAGGCAATCCCGAAACAGTCAGCCATTGAAAACCCACAGGGCTGGAATTTGGCTCAGCTGGTAGAGCGCTGCTCTGCAGTCTCCGAGATCCTGAGTTCAATTCCCAGCACCACAAAAATGGGAGAAGGATGTGGCAATCCACTCCTGAGGCAATCCCGAAACAATCAGCCATTGAAAACCCTGTGAGGGTCACTATGAGTCAGATACCGACTCGGTGGCACCTAACAACAACAACAAAGGTTTAATCCCGGCCAGGGCAGAGCCACTAACAGCTATGATGTCTTCCAACCCAGATTTCACCAACACCACATCACCAAGGAAAATAGACATTTAAAAAAGATTAACGTATGCCTAAACTCAAATAAATTGTTTCATGCTGTATTCCACATGGTTGCTGATGGAACAATGGGCAAGGGCTGAGGGAGCCCAGGCTGGAGAAGCACCAGCCATGCCAAAACCACACCTGTAACCCTCACACACATACGTTCACGTACACATCTGCAGCACTTATACACATCTGCATGCACATTTGTATCACTCATGCACATATTACTTACATACATGTTGTTACTTGACTTTTTATTTATTTATTTATTTATTTTGAGACAAGGTCTTGCTACATAGCTCAGGCTGACCTGGAGTTCTCTCTGTTGCCCAGGTTGACCTTGAACTCACAGGGATCCTCCTGCCTCAGCCTCTGGAGTGCTGGGATTACAGCTGTGTGCCGCCATGCCCAGATTCACGTTACACATTTGAAACAGTCATAACCCAAGGAAGACAAAATAATACATGAGAATTGTCTTGAACTCAGGAAAGAAAATGTACCTTTTTGTTTTGGTTGGGTTGTTCCAAAAGACAAAAATGGCTAATTGTCGTCAGACCTTCTAGAAGAGTGAGTGGATAATCCGGAGAAATGTTTTCCTTCTTGGATGTTGTGCTTTGGTGAAAAAACAAGAAACTGGTTTTGAGAATTGTAAAGAATGAGGCCCTAAGTGTGGTTAGTATTACATAAAAACACAGAAACTGGAGAGAGGTCACTATTTTAGATGAACCGGGGCGCTTATGAAATATTACAGGACTGACAAGCATCTTTGGTGGTATTTTATACTCAGAGTCTCTTGTGGTTTGAATATGAAATCTCTTCAAGCCTCATGCATTGGGGGCTTGGATGCCCACTGATGATGGGCTTTTGGAGGGACTGGATCCTGGGGGCTTTGGTGGCTTTATTGCGAGGTGGTGAAAGATAGAAGGCAGGGCCTGGACGGAGGCAGGAGGCCACTGGGGATGTGTCTTTGAGGTGTATATCTTGCCCTCGCTCCTTCCTATATCCCTTTTTCCTTGCTCCCTGGCTACCAAGATGTGAACTGCTCTATCCTGTCATGTCCTCCATACCAGGATGGACTGAAGTTTTGGAAGCCCTGAGCAAAATAAGTAATTCCTCTCTTTAAGTTGTTCTGTCTGGGATTTGGTCACAGAGATGCAAAAGCAACTAACAAAGAATCATTTTGGAGAAATGATTTAAGATGTTTTAGGGTTACTGTGGGGCAGGAATTTGGCTCAGTTGGTAGAGCACTGCGCTGCAGTCTCTGAGGTCCCGAGTTCAATTCCCTGCACCACAAAAATGGGAGAAGGACGTGGCAATCCACTCCCAAGGCAATCCCAAAACAGTCAGCCATTGAAAACCCTATGAGGGTCGCTATGAGTCGGATACCGACTCGATGGCACCTAACAACAATAAGGGTTACTGTGAAGGTGATTCTGTTTATTGTTTGTTTCTGTTTTATAAAAATAACAGAGTAACTGACTTGGCCAGCAATAGAGCTAGCCTGGGTTTTATTGTTGTTTTTTTTAAGTGCCATTGAGTCGGCGGGGGTGGAGGGGGACTCATAGCAACCCTATATACAAAAGAAAAAAACCCTCCCCTACACTGTGCCATGCCTGGTACTATGTCAGGGCTTCTCTGTTATTTATAGGGTTTTCAATGACTGATTTTTCTGGGATTGCTTCGGGAGTGGGTTACCAGGTCCTTCGCTCATTTTTTTGTGGTGCTGGGGATCAAGCCCAGGGCCTCAGAGAGCACAGAGCAGCACTCTACCAACTGAGCCAAACCCCAGCCCTAGCCTGAGTAGCCATGTGGAATTAAATATAGAGGATCTAAACTGAAGTTCCTTGCTACCCCTCTTGACATGACTAGCCAGGCTTCTGATTAGGTTGAATGATACTCCAACTGCCCTCCACAGCAAAATGTCCATTCACAAAACTCTCATTAAAACAAAGTGCCTCAAAGAGTCCAGCGTACCTGACAGACAGCTTCATAGACTCGCTTTCGTATTGCTTGACCAGCTCGTCCAAGTTTTTGCAAATCTGGACGATGAAAGGTGTCACCGTCCAGCCCAGGGACTTTCCGAAGTACGGCAAGGAGTGCGTGACCAGGCTCACCCAGGCGGGGTGCATGCCGTAGCCGTAGGCGGGTTGGAGGCCTCTCACCACCGCGGAGACCAGCAGGCCCTGGGACGTGAGGGGGTGGGGCTGCACGTACTGCATGGCGCCGATGGCCTGCTGGAAGTTAAGGGCCCTCTGCCACTCCCGGGCCAGGGCGGGCTGGCTTTCGGCCTCCTCCTGGATCTGGCCCAGGTGGTGCTCCAGGACGATGAGCGCCTGCAGGAGCTTGAGCAACTCGATCTGCAGCGGGTGCTCGCTCCAGACCTGGTCCTGCCCCAGGTGGATGAGGCTCTCCTCGAAGGGGCCGTCCTCCTCCGGCGGGGCCCCGCCTCGCTCGGCGGCGGTGGCCAGGCCGTAGCGCTTCTGGCTCGTGTACATGGACGCCGACAGCGACAGGAGGACGAACTCCTGCACCTTGCACCTCTGCAGCAGGCTGTGGATGAACTCCACGCTCCGGCCCCCCGAGGACTTGGCCACCGACACCAGCTGCGCCGTGATCCTCACCAGCACCTCCACGCTCTTGACCTGCACGTCGCGGTTGCCGAGCACGTCTCGGTGGCCGACCTTCAGGTAGCAGGGGTAGTAGGAGCGCAGGAAGCTCAGGCACAGGTAGGTGAGGAGCTCGATCAGCAGGGAGTGTGGACACACGTTGGGGGCCTGGGGCTGCAGCTTCCCATAGAAGCTCTGGCCCACCAGCGCCTCCTGGTGGCGCGCCAGGAGGTTGGAGATGAGGTTGAGGTGCGCCGTGGCGCTGGTGTCCATGCTGGTCCTGGCCAAGGCCTCCACGAACTCCTTCGGGTTGGTCTTGAGCACGGCCTCGAGCACCGAGAAGGCGTAGAGCACGCGCCGCGAGTCGTAGGGCTGCAGGTAGAGCAGGATGTGTTTGAACAGCGCCTCCAGCGCCTCCTGCCTCTCCTGCCGCTGCTTCAGCAGCCGCGACGCGCTCAGCGCCTGCAGCTCCACGTCCGCCTCGTCGTCGCTGGACAGCGACTCGGAAGCCTGCGTCCTGTCCGAGTCCGCCCGTGCCAGGCGCAGCGCCTCGTTGGACCTGAAGCTTTCCGGCTGGAAGGCCATCAGGAAGGCCGAGCGCTTGGGGTGGCCCCGGGCCGCCAGGGACAGGGGCGCGCAGCATGGCTCCTCGCGGCTCAGCTCCTGCGGGCCGTGGGATGGGGAGGAGAAGGTGGAGGTGTCCTCGCTGTCCGTGTGGCCGGAGCTGGTGTCTGCGGACTCCGTGTGCTCGCTGCTGTCTGCGGCCCCGGGGGCCGGCCTGTCCGCGAGGTCCACATAGTAGGGCAGGTCTTCCTCGCTCAGCTCACTTCTCGGCAGGCACTTGTCGGGTTCCTTCTCCACTTCCGCCCAGATGGCTTCGCGATCCACGGTGGTGAGCTGGCTCAGGGGCAGGTGCTCCTCGGGGCCACCCTCCTGCGGCTCAGGCGCCCCACCGGCCTCTCTGAAAGCGGGTTTCTTCCTGCTAAACCAACGATGCAAGTCCTCTGAAAGTCACAGAATGACACACAACCTTAGAACGGAAAGCTCAGGGACAATACACGCGCCCTGGGGTGAGCTTCTCCTTAAAGCCAGACAGATCAATAGTAATACAATTCCCACATGAAACTACACCAGAATCTTGGCTACATTAGAGATAGCCAGGTGACACAGGAAAGTGAAGGGGTTGTTCAGAATGTTTGCGGTATTGGGTAACTTAGTTATATTATCACACATTCTTTTTTGTTTGTTGCAGTACTTGGGGGTTACACCCAGGGCTTTGCACACACTACTGGGCTGCACCCCCAGTCCATTTTTAATTTTTGTATTTGCACACAAGGTCTCACTAAGTTACACAGGCTGCCTTTGGCCTCAAACTTGGGATCCTCCCACCTCAGCCTCCTGAGTTGCTGGGATTAGAAGCAGGTGCTACCACATCCTGCTATCACAGACATGTTAAGTTATCCCAACTTTTAGGGGAAGGCAATTCGATAAAATTACATATGATATGGTCTTAGGAATTCCCTTTCCAGAAAAGTACCCTATAGAAACGTCATGTGTGAAGAAAAACCGGAAAACAAACTGAAGATCCACAGACAGGGTCTTAGTGAACAAATCAGGGACTTGCATGTGACTGCCTGGCTGCTAAAACATGCATCTGGATACACTGATATGAGCCATGTGTGGGATATATTAAGTTAAAGGGAAAACCAAGCTGTAGAACAGTCTGTAGGTAATGAGCCCACCCAGGGGAGAGTATCTGTAATACACAGCTGTGGAAAAGACTGGGAGAATATCAGCACCAAATTCTATCAACTGGCATTACCAGGAACGTCCACTTAGGGTTTTATTTCCTCATTACTCCACTTTTAAAAATAAGCACTTTAGCCATTCTGTAATCAGAAAATGCACATCACCTTTAAATATTGTCCTTAAAAAGATGTGAAAGCCAAAAGTCCTTGATATTGCCCAACATTCTTTTTTTTTTTTTTTTTTTGGTGGTACTGGGGGTTGAACCAGGGCCTCGCGCGTGCATGCTCTGCAAGTGCTGGACCACTGACCTGCACCCTCAGCCCATTTTTTTTTAATTTTTTGAGACAGGGTCTCACTAAATTACTCAGACTGCCTCTGGTCTTGAACTTGTGATCCTCCTGCCTCTGCCTCCCAAGCTGCTGGGATTACAGGCGTGGGCCACCGCGCCTGGCTCTTGCCGAACTTTTCTAATAGGTAGCTTTCAACAAATCTATGCCATGAACAATCAGCAAGATCAGGAAAGGAAGGAAGAAGAATTAGATATTAGAAATTGATATCTGTTTGAAGTACATAATACTATTTTAAAAATAGATTTCTACAGGATTACAGAAGTAGGATGGGGTAGGCAGCACACTTTTAGTCTCTTCCAGGGGAAGAAAATGACAGAACAAAGACGTTCTCTTATATTTGGAGGGAACAGATAGCTCCCGCAGTCAGCAAAAGATAGATCAGAGGAAGTCAAGAGGGAGTGCTGAGAGACTGAAGACCCAGAGAACTATGGAATCAGAGCTTTCCTCTTAAACAACAAAGAAATACTAAACACCATAGCTATCATGAGCAGTAGTCAAACTTCTAAGAAGGTGCTCAGTTTATATCTCAAGTTACCTTTACTTAGGATGTGGAATAATTCCACGTCTCCTCTCTAGAACTAGAGAAGTTATAGGTTTAGGCAAAAACCTTGCAATGAGGAGGTCATTGCCTCCAGGTCTGCTTCCCTGGAGTATAGCTGCTTCTCTTTTAGGTGAGGTTGGGACAAAGAGTCCTTACAACAGGATGAGCTAAACAGACTCAGTACTTGAAGACCATCCCTTAGAAAACTAGAAAGTCTAAAATATAACTTTTGTAGAAGGTAATGCTACTTCACAAACCATTGAAGTGTAAGAGCCTGGTCAGGTTTATTTTGTTTTTCTTTTGTTTGCTTATTTATACTTACGTTCTTTTATATTTGTGTTAAAAGATGCTCTGAGCTGGGCACGGTGACACACGCCTATAATCCCAGCCGCTGGGGAGGCAGAGGCTGGAGGATGGCAAGTTCAAGGCCAGAGACAGCCTGCATAACTTAATAAGATTCTGTCTCAAAATAAGAAGTAAAAAATGGGTTCAGGGGTGCAACTCAGTGGTAGAGCACTTCCAAAGTATGTGCAAGGCCCTCGGGTAACCCTGAAGTACCGCAAAAAAACAAAAACAAAACAAAACAAAAAAAAAAACGATGCCTCTGGAAGTTTTGTGGACCAGAAAGGTTTTATTTCTGCCTCCCTGATAATCTAACGGGATTTTATAGTTGTAAAGAACCTTAGAGAACAGAGAGAAAGAAACACTTTGTAGTTAAAGGTTCATAAGTAAGTTATTTTTATAGATGCATTATAAACGACCACATTACATGGCAAATTTTGACAGTTTCAGTCATTTGTACCTACAGGCCACCTAAACAATCCTTTCCCCCAGGGAGGCTGTGGATTTGGGTATCTGCACTGCCCAGAAAACTCACTTAACAACGGAGCCCTAGCTGGACACATAGCCACCACACCTGTCTTCTAAGCTGGGTGGGGCTTAGCTCTGGAGACCAGAGATGTTCTGTCATTCTCTTCTCATACTTAAGATACACTTGACTCAGAGAGAATCAAGAGTCCCCATTTTACTGACATGAAGGTTACCAAGTTTTAAATTTTAACTGACAAATAATAAGCATATATATTCCCGTGGTACAATGTGTTGTTTTTAATGTATGCGTACGTTACAGAATGACTAACTCAAGCTAATGAACATACCCTACCTCACTTATCATTTTCCTGTGGCAAGAACATTTAAAATTTCCCACAGAAGTAGAGGCCAGAAGGGTGGTGACCAGAAGCTGCGGGTGGGAGGGAAGAGGGAAGATGCTGATCAAGGGGTACAAAGGTTCGGTTAGACGGGAGCAGTAGACTTTAGTTATCTATTGTACGGCACAGTGACCACAGTTAGTGATAACAGAATATTAGATTTCAAAGTTCCCTTTTCTATTAAAAAGATCAAGTTTTTTTTTAGGGAAAACTGCAACCCTCTAACTAGGAGCTCTAAGTGCTGGTTCCCGTGGCCCTTAAGTGTTAAAGTGCCCATGAGTTTACCAGGCATTTTCATACCATCTGAATCTAGCAAAAGGGCCAAGTGGGTCTAAGGCCCCAAACTGTGACGATGGCAACTGATGTCCTCCCTTGGCACCCAGGACCCTGCTCACCAGCCGAGTTCTCCCGCTTGAGGCAATGAATGGACGTCCTCTGGGTTTTGGGCTGGAGCAGCAAGAGGAGCACGGGTTCGAGGATGCGTGCCACGTCCCCGAGGGAGAGGGCGCGCACCAGCCAGCCCTGGGCCGCCGCGCTGATGGCGCCATCCGTGCAGGCCAGGCTGTCCAGCACCACGAACAAGGACCTGTGGGCGGAAGACACCACTAAGCCCACACTCTGCCACTCCCGTGTGCCAAGCGTCACAGCCTACCCTGGGCCATGATAAATCTGAGACCCAGGGAGTTTACCAAGCTGGGCTTAGAAAACCAAGCAGACAAGGGCAAGAGGGACTCAACCTTGGTTTCATGTCGGAATCATGGGGCGGGGTAGCTTGAAAATCTCGATGCCCAGGCCTCATCCCAAATTGGCTACGGCCAATCTCTGGGGGTGGCCTTGTGCGCTAGTATCAGCCAGCACCTCTCAAAGGCGCCTGCCTGGCTACACAGCTAGGTTCAGAGTCAGGATGGGGCACTTGGAAAAAACACAGTAGAGTGCATGCACCCCCATAACACGTGCATAATAAGCATGCCGTCGAAGACAGGCCCAGTGCATACTTGCAGAGCAGTCAGCACAGACCACAATTCAGGTATAGCCCATCTGTATCTCCCTGCAGAGTCCTTTCATCTGGGTACTTGACTCTGAGACACGCTAGGTGTCCTCACCCCCCACCACATTAAAAACACTCCTAGTCTCTATTCAGGGGCTGGGGTTTAGCTCAGTTGGTAGAACGCTACGCTGCAGTCTCTGAGGAGCCGAGTTCAATTTCCAGCACCGCAAAAATGGAAGAAGGGCCTGGCAACCCACTCCCAAGGCAATCCTGAAACAGTCAGCCACTGAAAACCCTATGAGGGTCACTATGAGTCGGATACTGACTCGATGGCACCTAACAACAACGGGCTGGGATTTAGCTCAGTTGGTAGAGTGCTACGCTGCAGTCTCTGAGATGCCAAGTTCAATTCCCAGCACTGCAAAAATGGGAGAAGGACCTGGCAACCCATTCTCAAGGCAATCCCGAAACAGTCAGCCATTGAAAACCCTGTGACGGTCGCTATGAGTCGGATACTGACTTGACCGCACCTACCAACAACAACCAGTATCTATTCACATTGCCAGCCTCCATTCATTGAGAGGTCCACAGGAACCACCTGCAGTGTGCGCCACTGAGGCCACGTGTGGGGTCTGGCGTCAATTTCACCCACCTACCACCCCCCAGCCCCACATGTTAACCAGGAGCCTCTGCAAAGACTTCTTTTCTGCAGAAGTGTGAGTTGACAGGACGAACCACCTCACCTGTCAAAGGACCGGTTGTGGGACGTTACGCGACTGCTTTGGATCTCTCTTGTCAGGTGCCAGATCACGGAGAATCTGAACAGAGCTTCCAGTCTTGTTCCCTTGATTAGGAAATAAAGGGGGGTGAGGAAAATGGGTTCACAACCAAGTGCTGTTTTCAGACCCATGTAAACCATGGGTGAACGCTGTCAGCAAAACAGGCAGCAACCTCAGCCAAGATGCTGGATTTTCGTGTGGGCCTCGGGCGGAAGGGAAAGGAAAACCTGCACCCCCTCACTTCCTTGCTCTCTTTCCCAATGCTGCATGTTTAGTGAAGGTCACATTCAAAACATGGCTTTAGTGTGTATCCAGGGTCTGACACCTGAGGCCTGTGGTCATAGGAAAACACAGAGCACGGGGCCTTGTGCTCTGGCATCACCCGGCACCTCTCGAAGGCTGCCTGCCTGGCCGAACAGCTGGGTTCAGAGTCAGGATGGGGCACTTGGAAAAAACACAGTAGAGTGGATGCGCCCCCATAACACCATGCCCCTTGGAAGTGCCAGGTCTACAGCCCTTTAAGAATGAGGATGTAGCCGGGTATGGTGGTACACGTCTGTAATCCCAGCGGCTCGGGAGGCGGAGGCAGGAGGATCGCAAGTTTGAGACCAGAGGCAGTCTGCGTAACTTAGCGAGACCCTGTCTCAAAAAGTAAAAAAATGGGCTGGGGGCGCAGCTCAGTGGTCCAGCACTTGCAGAGCATGCAAGCGTGAGGCCCTGGGTTCCACCCCTAGTATCGCAAAAGAAAAAAAAAAAAGATTGAGGATGCACAGGGGCACTCAATCAAAAAATCCTTAAAGGGACAATAAATTCTCAACCACTACCTGCTTTGGCAATACCTCAAGAAGCCCCACAAGTCCCGACTTACAGGGAGTCAGGTGGATGTCCTTGGTGACCCCTAAGATGGACACCTCCACACTCTCAGGACTCTTAACAGGGGATGGCTTGAGGTCCCAGAGATCTTCCAGGCTGAAGTTCTGGAACACCTCCGCTCATGAATCAGGGCACCCAATGAGGCCCGGAGAGACTTCACCAGGGTGTACACCAGGCTGCCCTGGGCCGGCCCAGCGGTGAGATGGTGGCAGGACGGAGGGTGCGGGTGGAAGGCTCACCTTGTCCGGGTCCAGGAGGGCATGGCAGATGATGTCCTCACAGATGTTGGCTGTGGGCGCCAGGCAGTGCAGCCTGTAGAACAGCTCCACGCAGACGATGTGATGCTCCCGGGTCTCCTTGTTCAGCTGGTTCCAAAGCACCCGGGCCACCCGCTGAGAGGAAAAGGTGACAGGGGCCACGTGAACACAGGTAACAGCTGCTCCCTGCCGCCTCATGTCAGCCCAGTCACAGCCCCACTCTGCTGGTTTCTATCTACATTTGCTAAGTGGGAATCCTTAATACCCAGAGACATAGAGCCGTTGCACAAAACAAAGCAAAATCCCACAAGGAGTCATCTGGGCAATAGGCAGCATCACAGGTTAAACCTGGAGCTTTCTGACCAGCTAGGACCGTGGTGCTTCTTTGTTATTGTTGTTAGCTGCCGTTGAGTCATAGCAACCCTATGTACCATAGGCGAAACACTATTGTCAGTGCTTCTCTGCTATTCATAGGGTTTTTAATTTTTATTTATTTTTATTTTTATTTTTTGTGGTACTGAGGTTTGAACTCAGGGCCTTGCGCCTGCATGCTTTGCAAATGCCGGACCACTGAGCTGCACCCTAGGCCCATTTTTTTACTTTTTGAGAAAGGATCTTGCTAAGTTATGCAACTGCCTCTGGTCTCGAACTTGAGATTCTCCTGCCTCCATCTCCCGAGCTGCTGGGATTACAGGTGTGCACCACTGTGCCTGGCGCTATTCATAGGGTTTTTAATGGCAGATTGTTTTTTGTGAGTGGGTTGCGGAGTCCTTCTCCAGAGCCTATAGCACCTGGTGTTCCCAGGCGGTCTCCCATCCAAGTATTAACCAGGCCCAATCCTACTTAGCTTCCGAGATCTGGAGATCTGATGGGACCACACGCCACAGAGGTATGGCTGCAGGCGTGCTGGTCCTTACTAGACCTAAAAGTTACTTTCAGCAAGGAAATCAACCAGAGATGAAGACTGAGCCATAGTCGTGCCTTCTGGGGAGGTCGGTAGACTGCAGTGGTCACCAGGATAGCCCAGTCTGCAGTTAAACACAGCACTTCATAGCCAGGGGTTTGCTCCACCTGGCCCCGTGTAGTACCGGTGAAGTCACACTTGCCAGCGTGAAATCCTACAAGCCTGTCTGTCCCTGTCTCGGTGTCCAGAAGCCTACCTTTCTTTCAGTACCCAAAATGTACCCTAAATCAAGTTGTCCATCTCCCCAGCCCCGATCTCAGCTCTCAGAATCTATGTCCTCCGCAAGCAGCTGCTGCCCATCCCCATAGTCCTGGGGAACATGAGGGCAGGGGCCTGACCCAGCGAGGGGGAGACCTGGGAGCCCTGTTCCCCACTTCCGGGAGGGGAGTTTCTGAAGGCACTCCTCTAGATCACGGCAGAACTTAACTCTTCATAGATTGCAATATTCTAGGTACACTTTAGTGCACATAATTTCATTTCTAGCCCATTTATTTCTGTTCTATTCTATTCTGTTCTAAACTGTCTTCTCTGTGGTCCCTGCACTGATCAAATTAAATGCTGACTGGCAAGAGTCCCTAACTCTTATTCTATTATTTTTCTGTAACAGAAAGTGATTTCTAATGGCCAAATTACAATTAAACTCCTGATACAGATCTTTCTGACTAAGCAAAGACTCTTTGAAAGGGTAAACATTTAGGGGAGACGGGCTGAGAGCTGATGTTGACCATAATACCCACACCTGCTCCTCCACATGTTTGAGCTTTACTTTACCCTTCTGTGCCACACATTTCCTTAATTATCTGAAATCTGCCATCCCCACCTGTGGAGAAAGGTCAGGGCCCCCCTGAGCCACCTGGCCTTACTGTTGTTTGCAGTGTGGAACACTGGGGCTTGAGCTGTTCCACAGCAGTAAGAAAAAGATCTGCCCGGCTTGAGAAGCTGGGAGGCATCTGGGCTAACTGCACAGGTGGTTGAATGGCTGCAGGTCCAGCATCAGCATCAGCTGCAGGCACAGGCATGGCTGTCCCAGCTCTTGGGAGCCATATAATATAGTCATTCTTGGTACTCACTAGAGTCTTGTTGTTGTTGTTGTTGTTAGGTGCCATCAAGTCGGTATCTGACTCATAGCGACCCTCATAGGGTTTTCAATGGCTGACTGTTTCGGGATTGCCTTGGGAGTGGATTGCCAGGTCCTTCTCCCATTTTTGTGGTGCTGGGAATTGAACTCAGGACCTCAGAGAGTGCAGCGCAGTGCTCTACCAACTGAGCTAAATCCCAGCCCGAGTCTTGTTCTAGGACTCCTAAAATCCTCAGATGCTCAAGCCTCTCATAAAAAATGGCTCAGTGGTAGCGCATGCGCTGAGCATGTGTAAGGCCCTAGGTTCAATCCCTAGCACCCAAAACAAAACAATACAAAACAAAATGCCTGATATTTGCATATAACATACTTAAGTTTTCCTATACATTTTAAACCATCTCTAGATTACATCTGGGGGCTGGGATTTAGCTCAGTTGGTAGAGCGCCACTCTGCAGTCTCTGAGGTCCCTGGTTCGATTCCCAGCACTGCAAAAAGGGGAGAAGGACCTGGCAATCCACTCCCGAGTCAATCCTGAAACAATCAGCCATTGAAAATCCTATGAGGGTGTCCCACTATGAGTCGGACACAACTCATGGCACCTAACAACAACAAATTACTTCTAGTACTTAAGTAAAGGCTATGCAAATAGTTGCCATAGTGTACTGTTTAGGGAACAAGGACAAGAACAGGAGGCTGTACAAGTTCAGTGCATACATTTTTCCCCCCAAATACTTTCAATCTGCAGTTGTGGAACCTGCAGATCCAGGAGACTAACTGTACAGTACACTCTAGGGCCAGGCAAGTGGAAGACACTGAGATGTGCGTAACTCCTGAGTCAAATAAAAATGGAGCCTTTAGGAAGCATGGAACAGCGTACCTCACCTCCCCAGAGCAAGAATACCCTGCCATTTTAATCCTATAAATGCCATTCCAGAGATTCATGGACTACACACTCTCTTCTTTATCCCCATGCCTATTGTTGTTGTTGTTAGATGCCGTCGAGTCGGTATCTGACTCATAGTGACCCTACATACAACAGGAGAAACACTACTGTCAGTGCTTCTCTGCTGTTCATAGGGTTTTCAATGGTGGAGTGATTTTTGGGAGTGGGTTGCCAGGTCCTTCTCCCGATAAGTAAGCGTACTTTATTTAGATCTCTGTTGTTGTTAGGTGCCATCGAGTTGGTATCCGACTCATAGCGACCCTACATACAACAGGTAAAACACTATTATCAGTGCTTCTCTGCTCTTCATAGGGTTTTCAATGGCGGACTGATTTTTGGGAGTGGGTTGCCAGGTCCTTCTCCCAAGCCTACAGTACCTGGTGTTCCCAGGCGGTCTCCCACCCAAGGACTAACCAGGCCGGACCCTGCTTAGCTTCCGAGATCTGACGGGATCGGATGCCACAGGGCTACGGCTGCAGGCTCCGCATGCCTAGTGTGCGATTATGCCAAGCCTCCTGATCTATGGAGGACCAAGGGAAGACTTGCCCAATCACTGCAACTTCCACAGGCACTCATCCTGGTTCCAGGTTCTATGGATTCCAGATCTACACCATGACTCAACGTGGCTGGAAGGGGAGAGGAGGACGTGGCATCAAATACATATGGGCTCCCTGAGGGCCTGACACCCTCGGCGGGGCCCCACCTCACACAACCATAACTGAGTCTGAAACGGCAGGGCGTGGAGGCCCTGGATCCTCTTCTCAGCCACAACCAAATGGATGGAGATTAGAAAAACTGCCACAACCGTTCAGAGCCTCTGGGAATTATCCTAAGGGCATTTGAGAAATGAAACTACTTTTTTTTTATTAGAAATTTTTAATGTACATCATAATGTGATTCATTTTGACATGCTTTTCATTGTGACAATTTTCATATATGCAATTGGTAAGCATTATTCATATAGGTTACCCCTTACCCTCCTCTATGTTTCCCCCCCTCCTCCACTTCCCATCTAAGTTTCCCATCCAAGTCTTCTCTATCTTTTACTATATAGTATTTATTTATATGTCCTTGGGTTCCAGTTCTGTTTAAGATAGAAACTTTTCCTGTAGTGGTCTTTGTTTCTATCTTGTTAGAACAATTACATGCGATTTCTAGTCTATTTATATTGACCTCATTCTTATCTTCCCTCCCCCGCTTTTAATGTGATCTGACCTTTGAGTAGGATTTTTCCTTCTTGTAATTTTGAGTCAACTCTCTCATATGAGTGAGAACATGTGTTGTTTTGAAACTACTTTTGTTCAAGGAAATCTTATTAAATTTTGGTGGAAGCAGCGAGACCCTGTAACACTTGAGCCATAACCTGCTCCTACTTTATTTCCTACCCCAGCTGAACTCGACAGAAACTTGATGACCCCCTCTGGGTGGGTGGGAACTAGAAGACAAGGTGCTCTCTTGCCCAGCTCCGGGTCAAGGGCTTTGGCATCTCCCTAGGAGAAGCATGCCATCAACTCGTCCTCCTCCTGCTGCTTTGCTCTGGATGGATCCAGGTGAGGGCAGGAGGTATGTGGGCTCCCTACCTCCACCTGTTCTCCACAGGTGGGCAGAGGCACAGCAGGCCAGTAATACCGGGGCCCCAGCTGCTCTCCAAGCCTGCTTGCAGGGTGACAGTTACGTACTGGGAGAGGCACGCTCAGAAGACCAGAGGCCACTGGACCTGCCCAGCCACAGGGCAGAAACTGTGCCAGGAGCTGAGATGCAGAGACAGACAAGGCAGGCTCAGGTCCCAAGCACCCCTCTGCTTTCTACTGGATGGGCACGTTCCTACCCCGCTCAGCCCTGACAGCCTGAGGGACAACCTTAAACAAACGGTCTGTGAAGAAGGCCCCACTAACCCTCCTCACCTCCTCCCCGTGTGAAATACCTGATAGAAGTCTGTTTTCTCTGCGATGACTTTCAATACCCCTGGGGCGATGGGAGGAACCGTCACCATCTGCAGCTTGCCAAAGAATGGGTTGTGTCCCGAGCTTTTGTATCGCTTCATCTTGTCTTCAATGACAAGGGCAAGGGACTGGGAATGGTTGATCACTTCCAGCAGCGTGGAGATGGCCACGTTCTGCATGTAGCAATCGGTCACACAGCAGCAAATGGTCATGAGGGATTTCAGCCACAGCGGGAAACTGGAATCGCTGGCTCCTGGAAGGAAGGCGTCCAAAGGGGACAGAAACAAGCAAAACCAGGTGAGAGTGGGTCCCCAGTTTACAGATTCTATAGCACCGTAGATATAGGCAGTGACTCGAGAGTCACACGGACAGCAGGATGCTAACGTGCAGAGGTGACACTGATTTGGAGATAATTTTTACACATGTGATCAAGCTAAGATGACATCATCAGGGTGGCCCTAGCCCAACCATTGGTGTCCTTTTTTTTTTTTTTTCCTTTTTTTCTTTTTTGCAGTACTGGGGTTTGAACCAGGGCTTCACACTTGGATGCTCTGCAAGTGCTGGATCACTGAGCTGCACCCCCAGCCCTTTCTTTTTTTTACTTTTTGAGACAGGGTCTCGCTAAGTTACACTGCCTCTGGTCTCAAACTTGCGATCCTCCTGCCTCCGCCTCCTGAGCCGCTGGGATTACAGGAGTGCGCCACCACGCCTGGCTTGGTGTCCTTATTAAAGGAAGATGCTGTGTGAAGACAGAGATTGGCAAGATGGAGCTGCAAGCCAAGGAAGGCCCCGGACTGTTTGCCACCACTAGGACCTTGAAAGATGTAAAAAAAGAATCTACCTAGAGCCTAAGGGACGGCCCGGCACTGCTGACATGCTGAATGTACCCTGCTGGCCTCCAGAACCATGAGGCGAGACGATTCTGTGATTTAAGCCCCTTAGCTTGTGGAAGTTTGTTATAGAAGCCTAACACACCAACACTTAAATCTTTCACAACGATATCATGAAATAGCTTATTCACTGGCTATTCTTGAGCGCCTTTGATGTGCGAGATCTTGTGGTGGGCTGTGCTGGACACTCAAGGTTTAAAAACACAGACACAGCCCTACCGACTTGCAATGTAATGACACACAAGTCAAAACTGTGTATCTCTGCGATGTGGCCAATACAGGATGAATGTCAGTCATCCAAAAAACCTGGGACCAGAGTGTTTCAGATTTTGGAATTTTGGAATTTTTCAGATTTTGGGCGGTTCTGGGAATTGAACCCAGAGCCTTGCACTTGCATGCTTTGCAAATGCTGGACCGCTGAGATGCACACCAGCCCTTTTTTTTTTTTTTTTTTTTTTTTTTTTTTTTTTTTTTTTTTTTTTTTTTTTTTTTTTTTTTTTTTTTTTTTTTTTTTACTTTTTTGAGACAGGATCTTGCTAAGTTATGCAGGGTGCCTCTGGTCTCAAACTTGCAATCCTCCTGCCTCCACCTCCCGAGCAGCTGGCATTTATAGGCGTGCGCCACTGCGCCCGGGTGGAATTTTTCAGATTTTGGAATATGTGCATGGAGTTCACTTGTTGAGCATCCAAAATGCTCCAAAGTCAAGTATCAGTGTTTGGAAAGATTTGGATTTCAGAGCAGTTTGGATTTTGGACTAGGATGCTTCCTGTAGCTGGAGTCCTTTCTTGGCTGACAGGATTTATTTTATTTATTTATTTATTTATTTATTTGCAGTATTGGGGGCTGAACCCACTGTCGTGTGCACACTTTGCAAATGGTTTACCACTGAGCACCACCACGAGCTTCTTATTTACTTATATCTTAGCAAGACAGGGTCTTGTTAAGTTACTCAGGCTGCCTCTGGCCTCAAACTCACGATCCTCCCGCCTCAGCCTCCCAAGTCACTGGGGCTATAGGCGCGTGGCACTGCACCCAGCTGGACGACACGATCTTTAGCTAGGCTGGGGACATCAGTGCCTCATCACGAGATCTCAGCTGTGGACGTGGCGGGGCTGCCCTCTCACCTGGGAGCTGGAAGAGTGTCTCACACAGCTGCTCTGTCTCCTCCTTGGACAGATAGACCGGGAAGGTGGCGCAGTCCAGCAGCAGGTGGCAGGCGGCGGCAAAGGCCTCCCTGCAGTCCTCCTTGGGGCCCCCCAGGTCAATGACCACCCGTTCGACATCCCATTCTCCCCCGGCTTTTCTGCCGGGGCTACTGGGCGCAGACGGCGGGGACTCCGAGCTTTTCGTCTTAAACGGAGACCCGCGCGCCGTGAACAGGTCTGACAGCATCTGCTTGAACTGCGGCCCGGTGATGGGCTTGGCCTCCCACGAGTTCTTCCTGTTGGCGGTGGCGACCTCCGCGCTCTGCGTCCCGCCCTTGTCCTTCTTCCCCGTGGGCTCTTCAGACTTGCCTTGCTCTCCCGGGGCTGTCAGTGGTTCGGCAAAGATGTGCTTGCTGGCAAAGTTGGCAATGAGCTCCTGGATCCCCAGAAACGTCCTCTGCATGCTCCCGCCCTTCTTCCAAACGTCGTCTCTTTCGGGAGACACTCGAGGCACCCTCAGGTGCTCCGAGAGCTCTGGCGACGAGGCACTGAGCCCGATCCCGCTGTCTTCAGATCTCAAGGGGGGAAAGGAGGTGTCTTCATCACCGGGAACCACGGCCTTTGTTTCCAAAATGATGTCACCATTTTCACCTTTTACTGGACTCTGTAAAATGAGAAAAAATATTCTGTTCATCTCCTAAGACCAAGGGATTCAAGTATCACCTGAATCAGGCAAACCAGGAGTGTGTTTCAAAAGGTTTTTTTTTTCCCAATCATAATTTTCTACACCAAGAGTGTCCCCTATAAAAGTGTACAGTGAAATCACGGGGAGCGGAACACAGCCAAGGCTGGTCCACCCTGCTCTGTGGGCTGCTTTATCTTATTTACCGAGATTCTTCAAGGTTCAAAATAGTTATGTAAAAAGGGTTTCTATACATTTAAAAATACAAATGAGGAGCCAGGCGCGGTGGCGCATGCCTGTAATCCGAGCAGCTGGGGAGGTGGAGGCAGGAGGATCACAAGTTCGAGACCAGAGGCAGTCTGCATAACTTAGCGAGACCCTGTCTCAAAAAGTAAAAAAATGGGCTGGGGATGCAGCTCAGTGGTCCAGGACCTGCAAAGCATGCAAACTCGAGGTCCTACATTCAACACCCAGTACCACACACACACACACACACACACACACACACACACACAATAAAAAAAAAAAAAAAGAGGAAATTGAGCTGAGGGTGAAATAAAGGCATGAAAACAATAAAACAAGAGGAGAAAAACTAGAACAAACCAAGTCCAGGAGCTGAGCATAGCTCATTGGTAGAGCACTTGCCCAGCATGTGGGAGGCCTTAGGTTCAAATCCCTAGCACCTCCCCCAACCAGGAAAAAAAAAAGAAAAAAGAAAGAAAAAGTGTCTAAAAATAGAACAAAATACATGTACAAGACAACTATTCCAAATCTGAAAACTCAAAATCCAAAACTCTCCAACATCAAAAACTTAAAAAAAAAAACTGGTATGATGCCACAAGTGGAAAATTCCACCCTTGACCTTATCTGACGTATCAGTCAAAACACAGGTGCAATAAAATGCATAAAATTACCTCCAGGTTCTGTGCCTAAGGTGCATATGAATCATAAATGAATTCTGTGTTTAGATTGGGTCCTGCCCAGATGATATCTCACTATAAATATACAAATATTCTAAAATTTGAAAAAAACCTTAAAATCCAAAGTGCTCCTGATTCTAAGTATTTCTGATGTGGGATACTTGTCTATGTATTCATGTACACGAATATATTTGTACACAGGTACACATGTACACACACACAAGCTCTGGCTTTTCCATAGAGGTGACACTTGGACCAAAGGATCAACTTTTTCTTTTCTTATACTGATACTTAGATAATATTACATTAAATATGAAACGCTTTAGCACCTACCTTCCTGTGCGCTCTAGGAAGAATGATAAAGACGTATGTGACTTTTGAAGTATGCTGTTGTTTTCATATTTGTAGGCTATAAATGCTTAATCTTTCCATCTTAAATCGTTTCTGGGAATTTTTTTCCTAATAGCTAGAACTAGAAAAGGGAACTACCTTCTAAACTGAGGTAACAATCTGTAATTAGTCTATAAACTGAGACTGAGTTCCTATCGGGTAGCTCATGTACCTCTAAACAGTAATCAATGCACACACTCTTTCTCTAGACAGTCTCACTGTTTTACTCTGTTCATACACTTATTGCGCAGAACAGATTTCAAGGGCAAATCTTTCAAATCCCTAAATAAAAAAGAAAAGAAAAGAATTCAAAGCACATGGGCATCCAACCGTGGGCAGTCTTTCTAGAAGGCAACATGGCCGCATCTCCTGCGGTTTAAAAGAAGGCTGTGTGCCTTTCAGTTGCAACTGCCTGCCAGGAACTTGGCCTTCGGAGGCACTAGGGGCCGTGCACGAGCTGGGTGAGGAAGCCGACTTTGAAACTGGCTTATTCTTTACGCTTTTGTGCTTGTGAAACTGTTTTTAACAGTGAAAAACTAGGAAGAACCTAAAAAATACAACAGGGAAGCAGTTCAATTATAAATTTATATCATAGACTATAGAAACTTGAAGAGAATAAGATACCTTTATTTATGCTGACATACAGGGGTGCCTCTAAAACACTGTCTGAATGAAAACTAATGCAGGCGACAAAACAGTGCATGTTAGGGGTTGAACTGGGTCCCTCAAAAAGACATTTAGTGCCGGGCATGGTGGTGCACGCCTGTAATCCCAGCGGCTTGGGAGATGGAGGCAGGGGGATTGCAAGTTCGAGACCAGAGGCAGTCTGCGTAACTTAGTGAGACCCTGTCTCAAAAAGTAAAAAAATGGGCTGGGGATACAGCTCAGTGGTCCAGCACTTGCAGAGCGTGCAGGCGCGAGGCCCTGGGTTCAACCCCCAGTACTGCAAAAAAAAAAAAAAAAAAAAGACATTTAGTCTCAACCTTCAGTACCTGGGAATACGACCTTATTTGGAAACAGGGTGTTGGCAGATGATCAAGATGGGGATACTTGGGTGGCACGAATCCACTAGGACTTATGTCCTTATGTAAGGGGAAATCTGGACACGGGAACAGACATGCTCACAGGGAGAAATGCAAATGAGCACAAAGGGGGAGGCTACGGTGCTATTTCAGCAGCCAGGAACACCATGGATCGCCAGCAAGCCAGCAGAAGCTTGCGAAGAGCCCTGGAGCAGACGCTTCACCCGTGGCGCGCTCAGGAGGAGCCTGCACTGCTGACAGCTCACTGAATGCGGGCTTCCAGAACCACGAGAAAACCAACTTGTTGTTTAAGCCACCTGGTGTTCCACAGGCTGCCACAGCAGAGTTCCACAGTCTACTATGGCAGCCGTGGCAAATCAACCCAGGATATACTCTGCCTTACATCATAAATAGGGTCTGGGATTTAGCTCAGTCTCTGAGGTCCCGAGTTCGATTCCCAGCACCGCAAAAATGGGAGACGGACATGGCAATCCACTCCCAAGGCAATTCTGAAACAATCTGCCATTGAAAACCCTATGAGGGTCGCTATGAGTCGGACACGACTCGACGGCACCTAACAACAACAACAACAACATCATAAATAACCCAGATCCCATGTAGTCTCTGACTAGTTAGGAGCTGCCTGTAGCCATTCACTACGGTTCCATGGCATGGGAGGGTGGGAAGTGAAGGGGGGTTAGTTGCCCTAAACACTTCTGAAGTGTTCAGATACTTCCCACACATACTGGGTACACTCCCTGTACATCTTCTCATCCATCTTGCTGACTTATCCACCGCGAAGCCCCCCTGCTCCCGGAAGGCCTGGGAATGAACGTCTTGGTCCTGGGGCACATACCGAGCTTCCGCTGGCAGGCTCCGTGTCCAGGTAGGAGGGCGGCATCTGGACCTTGCTGAGCACCTTGAAACACGTCTTCAGGGCGTGCGTGAGGTCAGGCAAGCTCAGGGCCTCCACCTCCTCCGCGAGAGGCTGCACGAGGCAGCCGAGCACCTGGGGGAGGTACTGGGTCTGCACCTCGGAGTACAGCTCCTGCGAACACAGATGCAGCGGCTCACACCGGCCAGGTCACAGCGGGCAGAGCGCGCCTCGAGGGCGCCTCAGACAATGCTGGGCTGGACAACCTAAGTTTCACATGAAGTCCCAAGTCAGAAGGCAAAAAAATAACACTTCCTTTAGAGCTGGACAAATTAAAGATGCCTTCCTCTCCTTTCAAGTGGCTTTATCTTTTCTAAAAGATAATAATAAAACTGCTATGTCTGTTCTATATTGAGAAAATTAGCGTCCTTGGAGAAAATCAGCTGACTGCATAATTTTAACTATGAGATATATTTACTTTCACCCCTAAATAACTGTAGTATCACTTCATCGTCATTTTACATAACTTTGGCTCAGCTCACTACAACTGTCCCAGAAGTTATAACCCTACTTATTTACTTATTTTTTCATTTATTTTTAAATTTTTTTGTGGTAGTTGGAGGTTGGACCCAGGGCCTCACACATACTTTTGGGAGTGCTATACCACTGAGCTGCACTCCCAGCCCGTTTTTACATTTTTTATTTGAGTCAGGGTCCCACTAACTTGGTCAGGCTGCCTCTATTCTCAAATTCACAATCCTCCAGGCTCCACCTCCCGAGTCCCTGGGATTACAGCTGTGCATCGTCCGTACCCCACTATAACGTCTTTTAAAGGAGATGTTAAGAATGTGAGAGGGCGGGGATGTAGCTCAGTGGTAGAGCACGTGCTCAGCATTCACAAGGCCCTGATCCCCAGCGCCAGAAGGGAAAAAGCGACTACATCTGGCCATATCTTCCATGGCCAAACAAACATAAAAATAGGGTGTATTAGCCAGGCGCGGTGGCACACGCCTGTAATCCCAGCAGCTTGGGAGGTGGAGGCAGGAGGATCGCAAGTTCGAGACCAGAGGAAGTCTATGTAACTTAGCGAGACCCTGTCTCAAAAAGTAAAAAAAAAGGGGGCTGGGGGTACAGCTCAGTGGTTCAGTACTTGCAGAGCATGCAGGCGCAAGGCCCTGGGTTCAACCCCCAGTACTGCAAAAAAAAAAAAAAAAAAAAAAGAAGAAGAAGAAGAAGAAGAAGAGAAGGAGGAGGAGGAAAGAAAACAAAAACAAAAACAGGGTATATTTAGGTAAAGCCACTTTCCAGCGAATTCAGATTTATAAGACAGACCAACCACAGTAGTCAGAATGCAACAGCAAGCACTGAGTTGTCTTCTCAGCACCGTTCCTACCAAAGGAATCACATCCAGAAGGAACACGAGGAGGGTGCAGAGCTCCGAGACCGTGGCCGGAGGGCTGATGGGGTTTCCGAAGGCGCCACTCTGCTTCCTTGGTCTACGTTAATCACAGGAAAGAAAAACAGATTAAACCTTCCTTCTACAATAATTTCAAACTAACTAACTGACTGATTGATTGATTGATTGATTGATTTTGAGACAGGGTCTTGTTATACAGCCCACGCTGGTCTTGAATTTAAGATCCTCCTGCCTCCTCCTCCTGCGTGCTAAGATTTAGAGGCGAACAGCACCGTGGCTGGCTGCAATTTCAATCACCTTATGATTCCCAGTAAAGTTATTCTACTTCAAATACATTGAAAGACAGCTCTGGTGTGGCTATCTTTAGACACCTAGAAGTAGAGTCACTAGGAACAGTGTGTGCAGCTCTTCAGAGCAATTCTTCCAGGATGAACTGTGCTCAGCATTCACTGGTGGTTTTAACAGCTCTAGTGGTTTTAACACCTAAATTTCGGTGACACACGAATGGAGAGAACTGTCAGGAAGAGTTCTGAATCTGTCTCCAAAATGGGTTCCCCCTGACTCAACCCCCATCAATTCAGATGTGAGCGGCGGCACGCCCCTGTGGGGTTCTACAGCCAGCAGATCTGCCCTACCACCAACAGGCACAGGCCCAGGCCCCCAACCCCAAACAGAAGGTTCGCCCCCAGGGAATGGCCTGGGCTAGAGAGCAAGTGGCTGCTCACTGCGCTGGCGGAGCAGTGGAGTCACCTCCTCCCATGTGACACCCACACGCTCAGCAGCACTGAGTTGCTTGGAATCTTCAGTGTCTACGGAGCACTGCAACTCCTCCGATCAGATCTATTGTTAACTGCTAATCTTTACCAAAATTCAACACTTTTTTTTTTTTTTTTTTTTGGTACTGGAAGGCTGAACCGAGGGCCTTACGCGTGCTTTCGCAAGTGCGTTACTGCTGAGCTGCACCTCTTTTCCATTTTTAACTTTTTATTTTTTGAGTCAGGGTCTTGCTAAGTCACACAGGCTGCCTCTGGTCGTGCATTTGTGACTGTCCTGCCTCCACCTCTAGAGTGGCTGGAATTACAGGAGTACGCTACGGTGCCCAGCTCAGTACTGCTTTTTAAATAAGCAGACAACTAGATAAATAGCTGTGTTAAAAAGTACCATCAACCCCAGGTGTTTGTGGGTTCCACATCTGTTAACTCCACCAACCACAGATTCAAAAAACAAAGAAGCATCTGTATTGAACATGTACCGACTTTTTTCTTTGTCATTTATTCCATAAACAATTTAGTATAACAACTATTTGCACAGAATTGACATTGTATTAGGTATTATAAATAATCTATAAATGATTTAAAATATATGGGAGGATCCGTACTGGTTATACGCAAATACTACATTGTATGTGAGGGTCTAGGGCTGGGATTTAGCTCAGTTGGCAGAGTGCCGCTCTGTAGTCTCCGAGGTCCTGAGTTCGATTCCCAGTACTACAAAAAATGGGAGAAGGATGTGGCAACCTACTCCCAAGGCAATCCCGAAACAATCAGCCATTGAAAACTCTATGAAGTTCGCTATGAGTCAGACACGACTCGATGGCACCTAACAACAACAACAACATGTAAGAGTCTGGAGCATGCGCACTTCACAACCTGAGAGATTCTCTGCAGATGCTAAAGGATAGCTGTATATTGGTTCTCAAAACAGAGTCCCTTGGGATTCATGCAGCTGTCATGGTATAATTCAGCCTGAGTTAATTTTACTCTTTATAAATCAGCACAATGTTATCTAAGAGTTCATCCGGCAAGAATTCCTCTAAAGAGCTGCACACGCTGTTCCTGGTGACTCTACCTCTAGGTGTCTAAAGATAGCCACGCACAGTGCACAGACAGGGAAAAGAGGTTCATCTCATGACCATTCACAACACTGAAAAGATCGGAAGTTGACCATCAATACAGTGGATCATATAATATACTTCATATGAATGAACTGGAAGTGTGCGTTACAAGGGATCTCTGCAGGACTCCTACATCAGTTAGACCTGACAAAATACCTGACAGAAACAATGTAAGGAGAGAAGGATTTGGGCTCACAGTTTCAGAAGTTTTACTCTGTGGTCCCTCAGCCCCATTGCTTGGGGCCTCAGGTGAGGCAGCTGGAGCACATGGCAGGAGTTATTCACCTCATGGCAGACAGGAAGCAGATACAGAGGAAGGGACCGGAGACCACGCAAAACCTTCAAAGGCTCACCCCCAGTGACCTGCTTCCTCCAGGCAGGCCCCATCTCATAAAGTTTCCACCACCTCCCGACAGCAGCGTCGGCTGGGGACCAAATGGTCACTACATGAGCCTGTGGGGGACACTTCATATTCAAACCATAACAACTGGTAACCCTCAAACAGCAACTTATGGAAAGCCATGTATAATGTGGTATCACATAAAATTGTATCAGACAACAGACATCACATAGATACACACTTGCTTGTAATAGCGCATGACAATATCATGGCAACGTTGTTGTTGTTGTTAGGTGCCGTGGAGTCGGTATCAGACTCATAGCGACCCTCATAGGGTTTTCAATGGCAGACTGTTTCGGGATTGCCTTGGGAGCGGATTGCCACGCCCTTCTCCCATTTTTGTGGTGCTGGGAATTGAACTCAGGACCTCAGAGACTGCAGCGCAGTGCTCTACCAACTGAGCTAAATCCCAGCCAACAGACACTAATTGCAGGACAGGGATTAATTCTGGGATAAAAGGAGGAAGAACTGTTGGAAAGGTGGGGAGTTAACTGTATCTGGCAAGCAACATTTTATTTAAAAACAAATGAAGCCAGACACAGTGGGGCATGCCTGTAATCCCAGTGGCTCAGGAGGTGGAGGCAGGAGGATCATGAATTCGGGGCCAGAGGCAGCCTGAGTAACTTAGCAACACCCTGTTTTCAGATAAAAAATAAAAAATGGGCTGGGGGTACACTCCAGTGGTAAAGTGCTTGCAATGTATGTGAGCAGCCCTGGATTCAACCCCTTAAGTATTACAAGGCCTGCAGCCGTAGCCCTGTGGCATCCAATCCCGTCAGATCTCGGAAGCTAAGCAGGGTCGGGCCTGGTTAGTACCTGGATGGGAGACCACCTGGGAACACCAGGTGCTGTAGGCTTGGGAGAAGGACCTGGCAACCCCCTCCCAAAAATTGATCTGCCATTGAAAACCCTATGAACAGCAGAGAAGCACAGACAATAGTGTTTGCCCTGTTGTACAGAGGGTCGCTATGAGTCGGATACCAACTCGATGGCACCTAACAATAACAAGTATTGCAAAAAAATAAACAAAAAAGGGGTTGAGGTGTGTCTCAGTGGTATACCACTTGCCTTAGCATGACTGAGGTCCTAAGTTCAATACCCAGTATTGCAAACAAAACAAACAAAACCAAGGGGCTGCGAGTGCAGCTCAGTGGTAGAGTACTTGCCTAGCATGTACAAGGCCCTGTACTGCGTACATACGTACATACACATACAATAATAATAATAATAATGATAATTAGTGCTGGGATATAGCTTAGTGGCAGAGCATTTGCTTACCTTGCACAAGGCTCTGGGTTCAATTCCCAGCACAGTAAACAAAACCCAAACAAATAAAAAAACCCCAACCAAGCCAAGATGACCAAAGCATACTCTAATGTCAGTATCGCATGCCATCGGCTGTTGCCCATGGACATAATAATAAGTTAATTCCACACAGGGCAAGCCATTTGAGGCTGGTGCGAGGCAGAAGGGCATGGCAGCAGCAACTGGGAGTCAGACTTTTTTTTTTTTTTTTTTTTTGCAGTACTGGGGGTTGAACCCAGGGCCTCGCACCTGCATGCTCTGCAAGTGCTGGACCACTGAGCTGCACCCCCAGCCCATTTTTTTACTTTTTGAGACAGGGTCTCGCTAAGTTACACAGACTGCCTCTGGTCTCGAACTTGCGAGCCTCCTGCCTCTGCCTCTCAAGCCTCTGGGATTACAGGCGTGCGCCACTGGGCCTGGCTGGAAGTCAGACTTTGAAGTCAGGTACTGCTGCGTTCTAATTTTGGCTGTTACTGATTTGCTCTGCAATGCTGGACAAGGTACTGTGGGTCTCTGGGCTTTAGCTTTCTTAGATGTTAAAAGCGTGATAACAAAGAGCCTGCTCCTCTTGGGGTTTCTTTAAAGAGTTAATGTCAGGCACAGGACACACGCAATGAATGTTTATATGTTGTTGTTGTTGTTAGGTGCCGTTGAGTCGGTATCCAACTCATAGCGACCCTCATAGGGTTTTCAATGGCTGATTGTTTCGGGATTGCCTTGGGAGTGGATTGCCAGGCCCTTCTCCCATTCTTGTGGTGCTGGGAATTGAACTTGGGACCTCAGAGACTGCAGCGCAGCGCTCTACCAACTGAGCTAAATCCCAGCCCTGAATGTTTATATGGAAGGCTTTTATTACAGGTGCCGGACTCATGAGCAACAGGGAGAAGCCCAAGCCTTACAGTGGGGATTGAGTTTTACAGGGCGTTTGCGAGATTGTCTTATTCCTCCCACAAAGAAAACGACCTGAGGAAGGCTCTCCGGGGAAGCCTGGTGTCCCGGGTGTGCCCCGCGCACAGCTTTGGGGTCATGCAACTCACCACCGGATTAAAAGTGACGCAAAGCTGATTACAGACACTTAAAACACTAATGCTTTTATCTGAACTGTGATACACTAGGTCAGTAAGAATTTAAGGAGATTGTGAAGAGTTCAAAAACACTCCGCCTGGTCCCAGAGACACAAAACTAAGCTGTGTTAAATAGGTTAGGCTTTTAAGAGAACCGTGCAAGAAGCTGATGCAGTGAACGTAACTGGAAAATGTGCAGAGGATTTTCTGAAGTTAGACTTCCGTAAATCACAAAGCAGCTTCAGAATTACATGGCAAAGATCGCGTGAATCTTCTTAACTGGGGATGTTCTTCTTTGCGTTAGAATTATACATGAATTCCTTCCCTTCTGTTTCAGCTGAACGTAGAAGCTCACCAGAGATCACCAGCTTCAGCTACTTACATGAAGGCCGGCTTCTCCATACAGCGACAGAGCGGACACCCCTGCTCACCCCTCCCAAGTGACCCGGCATCCTGAGCGGCACGTACCCAAAGCATTCCTCAAAACATCTCATCATATAATCCCAGAGGAAGTCTGTGCTGAGGGAGGAGATCAGCAAATTCACCGTCTTAACGATCTCAGAGGCATTTCTGTTTTCTTTGATGGTACTGTAAAAGGAAGGAGGGAATACACGTCGTTGAAATAATGTGCCCCGAGATACAGTAACACTGTGTCTGAAGAGCCGTAGCTCACCTTGACCATTTACAACTTATTTCCAGAGAGGCTGGCAACCTCCACTCAAGATGAAGAGATCACTGAACTTTTTTACCTGTTGTTGTTGTTGTTGTTGTTGTTAGGTGCCGTCAAGTTGGTATCCGACTCATAGTGACCCTCGTAGGGTTTTCAATGGCTGTTTCGGGATTGCTTTGGGAGTGGATTGCCAGGCCCTTCTCCCATTTTGGTGGTGCTGGGAATTGAACTCCGGACCTCAGAGACTGCAATCTCTACCAACTGAGCTAAATCCCAGCCCACGAGCTTTTACTTAGAGGAAAGTATTTGCAGAATGTCACTATTTATATCAATGCATTTTCTTAGAAACAAGTGTGAGAACTACTGTCGAAAGAATCTGAGGGCTGGGCGGGTGGCACAAGCCTGTAATCCCAGCAACTCAGGAGGCAGAGGCAAAAGGATCACGAGCTGGAGGCCAGAGGCAGCCTGTGTGACTTAGCGAGACCTTGACTCAAAACAAAAAATAAAAAATGGGTAGGGGTGCAGCTCAGTGGCAGAGCACTTGTAAAGTATGTGCAAGTCTGTGGGTTCAATTCCCAAGTACCACACACACACACAAAAGAATCTGATATAGAAAACCAGGTTCACCCCAACTGTAGGTAATTAAGATATTCTATTTGTGGGGTTTATGACCACACTGAGTCAGACCTGACTGGATGGCCCTTAACACCACCACCACCACCAATAACAACAACAACAACTCATCAGCAAGGTCCCTGAAGTATTTTTATCAGCCCCTCGGGCTGGGGATTGAACCCAGGGCCTCATATTGAGCTACATCCCAGTCCTTGCTAGGTACCATCAAGTCACTGTCCCACTCATGTTGTTGTTGTTAGGTGCCACTGAGTCGTGTCCGACTCATAGTGACCCTCAGAGTGTTTTCACTGGCTGATTGTTTTGGGATTGCCTTGGGAGTGGATTGCCACATCCTTCTGCCACTTATTTGGTGCTAGGAATTGAACTTGGGACCTCCCAAGAGAGTCAGCCATTGAAAACCCTTTGAGGGTCGCTATGAGTCAGGAACGACTTGATGGCACCTAACAACAACACACTTGTGGGGTTAACATGGTACAACCATTCAGCAGGGGCATTTGGTTAAATTTTATTTATTTAATTTACTTCAGTGCTGGGGAATCAACCTCATGCTAGGTGAACACTACCACTGAACAGCATCCCCAGTCCTTTGCTAAAATTTAAAATGAATAAATTCTATGGCTCAGGAAATTTATTCTGGAGCATCCCACAGAAATCCTTGCACAGGTGTACAAGACATATGGAGAAGAAAAGCAGTGCAACGCCACTTAAAAATACGAAAAAGTGGAAACCACCTAAAAGTCATTCAAAAAGAGATTGGTCAGGCAGTCAGTATTTACCAAATAATAATAAATCCCTAATGAGGAATCTAAGGCAACCATTAGATTCCATAGGAACAGGAGAACGGTGTAGAGCTTTCTACAATTTGCACTTTTAAAAAAAAGGCGCTGCCAGGCGAGGTGGTGCACGCCTGTCATCCCAGCGGCTCCGGAGGAAGAGGCAGGAGAACCACAAGTTCGAGGCCAGAGGCAGTCTGCGTAACTTAGTGAGACTCTGTCTCAAAAAGTAAAAAAAATGGGCTGAGGGTGCAGCTCAGTGGTCCAGCACTTGCAGAGCATGCAGGCGCCAGGCCCTGGGTTCAACCCCTAGTACCTCCCCACCAAAAGAAAAAAAGGGCACCTATAACTACAACAAAAATATGCAATTGATCATCAAGTGTGATTCTATATTTGAAATAAAAGATTGGCATTTACATGTTCATATACGTGGTGAAGATGTGGAAAGAAATGAAAATGTTCTGTGTTCTCCCTGAAAGGTGGCAGAATTATAGGTGATATCTTTTTTTTTTCAAAATACCTTTAAATATCAGTAAATTCTACAGTGAATAGGTATTACTCTCATATTTAGGAAAAAACCCAACTCTCACTCTGGGAGAAAAAAGCAAACAGTAAGAATTCTCAGGACACTTATAATGAATAAGCTAGAAAAATCAGGGAAGTAGCTTAAATTTTTGATATACCTAATGCCAATTCAAGTTGAAGGAAATTATTAAGAGTGAAGCATAAAAAGGTTGTTATACCTTAAAAAGAATAAAACAGACAGGTTCTAAGTCATTGCACACTTTATGCCAATAAAGGCTGCTATCTTTCAAATGCCACCCACTGTGCCCCCAGTGCGTTGGGCCCATCCCTCTGTGCCCTGCCCTGTCTCCCTCTACCCCTCTAAAACTCACGTCCCCTGACCACAGTTCCTGAGCTTACTCCCTTCCTATCTTCCTGCTTCTCTTCTCCCTGTGTTTCATCACTGGGTGCACTAGATTAAGTAGCCTTTGCTGAACAACTTTAATATGTGATCAGTAAATGCCATCTGCACATCCCAGGCTAGAGAACACACCGGATAGAACTCTTTAATACTCTTTACAGTATTGAGTAGGGAACACTCAAGTCATGTGGACTGACTTAACAGCACAGATTACTTTAACCAAGTGTTCCAACTTGAAGCATCTCCACGTTTCTCTAGGACTTCACAATTTGTAGTTAAGAACAGAGAAAAAAGGTTGGAGAGGGGGCTGGGATTTAGCTCAATTGGTAGAGCGCCACTCTGCAGTCTCTGAGGTCCCGAGTTCAATTCTCAGCATCCCCAAAATGGGAGAAGGACGTGGCAATCCACTCCTGAGGCAATCCTGAAACAACCAGCCATTGAAAACCCTATGAAGGTCGCTATGAGTCAGACACAACTCGATGGCACCTAACAACAACAACATAGTGGCGCACACCTGTAATCTCAGCAACTCAGGAGCTGGAGGCAGGAGGATCCCAAGTTCCAGGCCAGAGGCAGCCTGTGTAACTTGGTGAGCTCTTGACTCAAATTGAAAAATAAAAAATGGGCTGGGTGTGCAGCCCAGTGGTAGAGCACCTGCCAAATATGTGCAAGGCCCTAGGTTCAACCCCAAGTGCCACAAAAAAAAGAAAAGAAAAACAAACAAAAACAAAGGCCAAAATCATGACACTGGTGGGGGAAGATATGTGACGTCAGAGGCCACACCTTACCTGATCAACAGATTTCCACTCTGAGTGTAGCTAAGTTGAAGGTCAGAGCCAAGGGCATCTCTACAGTAGGAATAAAAGGCCCTGATGACTTCGAGAAACAAATTCTCAACCACTTGAGGCCCTGCAATCAAAAGGAAAACGGTCAGAGAAGGACTAACAATCCATTTTTAAATCAACACAGTGTCGGGCATAAAACATATATACAGTAACCCCGTATGTACAGAAATGTCACTTCTGCGGCAACAATGACAATGTTAGCTAGAGGAACAGCTTTCATGAAAACAGCCAATGGTTCTGCAGAGCTTCCTATGTGCTGGACACTGTTGCCAGCATTTTACCTGTAGGGAGGCAGTGAATCCTCACCACAACCGTGTGAGCAGGTGCTGTATGGCTGTCCCTGATTACACAAGGGGACTGTGGCACAGAGGCGTTGAGTAAGTTGCCCAAGGCAGCTTCTGCTATACTACAGGTTCCAAACTGCTTGACCGGACTCAGGACTCAATACAAACATACAGAGGAGAGCAACTTCCCTACTCTGAATTTTTTTTTTTTTTTTTTTTTTTTGTATGTGGTACTGGGGGTTGAACCCAGGGCCTCGTGCCTGCATGCTTTACAAGTGCTGGACCACTAAGCTGCACCCTCAGCCCATTTTTTTTTTTTACTTTTTGAGACACGGTCTCGCTAAGTTACGCAGACTGCCTCTGGTCTTGAATATGTGATCCTTCTGTCTCTGCCTCCCGAGCCACTGGGATTACAGGCGTGCGCCACAATGCCTGGTTCCTACTCTGAATTCTTTTAATCATGAGCTACAACACCAGAGAAATCACGACCATGCTGAAAAGCTCGTGAAGAGCCACAAACCAGGCCCAGCTACACCTTGAAGCGGCTTCTTTGCCATGGGCAGTGCACAGGGCAGGTACTTCTGCTGCACAAACAGGGGCCACAGGACAGCTGGGGGAGTGGTTTCTCAACCCACACATCCGGAGGGGTGAAAGTTCTGCCAACATCACTATGCAAAAAGGAATCAGCAGATGAACCTAATCTTTTTTTTTTTTTTCAGTGTTAGTCATTGAACCTGACGCCTTATACATGCTAAGTGAGGTCTTTACCACTGTTCTGCCTTCCCAGCCCCCATGTCAACCTAATCTTTTATGCTTTTCACAGAATCAAAACATGTGCCTCAGAGAAAACTATTTTGCTTATTTGCTTACTTATGAGACAGGGTCTCTTTACTAGCTCTGGCTGGCCTGGAAATTGCTATGCAGCCTGCACTGGTCTCAAACTCATAATCCTCCTGCCTCACCTACTGAGTGCTAGGATTACAGGTGTGTGCTACCATGCCTGGCAAGAAAATTATTATTATTATTATTTTGTGTGTAGTACTGGGGGTTAAACCCAGGGCCTCACGCTTGTATGCTTTGCAAGTGGTGGATCACTGAACTGCTCTCCCAGCACATTTTTTTTTTTTTTTTTTTTTTTTTTTTTACTTTTTGAGACCAGGTCTCGCTAAATTACACAGACTGCCTCTGGTCTTGAACTTGCGATCCTCCTGCCTCTGCCTCCTGAGTCGCTGGGATTACAGGCATGCGCCACTGCACCCATCTAGCAAGAATATTATTTTCATGATAAGGATTGTACGTATTTTTATCTACAACATAAGAATGTCAAGTGATTTTCATGAAACAAGGGCAATTTTATAGCCCTTTTCATGGAGGAGAGAAGTAGATATGGCTACAGCCCAGCTGCTGAAGGAGTGGACAGGACTAAAGGACAGTCCTGTGCCTCTGGTCTTCTGTAATCTACTCCTTTCCTTCCTACCTATGTTGTCCCTCAGACAAGTAAACCTTCAGGCAGAGCAAAAGTAAGGACTGCCATTTTGGGGCAGAAGGTGGACACTCATCCCTTCCAGAAAATTCCACCTGGAGCTCAGCTGGCAACCACATTTACTTGGCTCATCAGGGTGCACAGCTCTAACAAAACACATTTCCAAGAGACTAAGTGCTATTTTCTTCTTTGAATGTTTCCTCTCAGGACACAGCAAGCTCTCAACACATTAACATAATCTGTCTCGCTTTTTAAGATACAGCACAAATTTTCAGAGATGCTGTTGATCTACACTCACAGAAAAAGGCTGTTTATGCCACTGCTGGTGGATAGAGGTGTCGAAGGAAGGGTAGAGGAAGAGTCTGAGTGAAGCACAAACACCTTGAGGCTACACTTAAGGGGCAGGGCTTGGAAGAACAAAGGCTTCACGCCTTGATTTGGTTTAAGAATGGCTGGAGCTTCACCTCTAGGCTCCGGAAGTTATTCTTTGTGACACAAGGAGGCACCTCAGGGCAGCTGGTCTCAGTGTCACAAGGCCGGCCAGAGTGGCAAGAGTACCACTGGGTGGCTACCTGCAAATGCCTCAGTGGCTTGATCTCAGGCTCTCCCTCTGTAAAAAGGTCTCACAAGAGAACCCACCTCAGCACTGCTAGAAGCATGCAGACGTCTATTAAATCATGTATGTAAGTCACACAGCACAATATGATTGCTCAAAAAAGCGTCAGTCATTGTTTATTACTAAGAAAATAGTGCAAATACTCCAGGACCTTGGAGTGTCCCTTCTGTCTAATTTGATGAGGAGCCTCTGTCCCCTTTTGCAGCCCTAGAGCTCACACCATCCTTGCCATACAGCAGCCGCTCTGTGCAGGACTCTGAATAAACAAAGGGCCTCCGTCCCAAGTCAGAGAGACCAGCCTGGCAGAACGCACTAGGCACTTTGTTCTCTGCAAACAGCAGCCAGGAGTGGGTGCACTCTGAGCTCTCAGAAGATGCATCCAGTTTCCCATGCACTGAGAGGGGGATCTTTCCCCTGTTACAGGGCTCAGGTGTCTAGATATCATACCAGACAGTGAGTGGACACTGAAGGAATTTTTTTTTTTAAGCAAAGAAGAAGTGGTCACTTTTTCTCAGTTGATGCTCACAGGACGGCAGCAGGTAAGAGGGGATCCTCAAGTAAGCAGAGGCTAGTTCAGTCGCTCTCATTTTGCATGAACTGTTCTCATTTTATACAGTGAAAGGGAGAGACTTGCTCATAGTCACGAGGCAAAAATATGCAGAGGGATTCCCCTACTTACTTGAAAATAAACCAGAGCTCATTAGAAGTGTGACATTGGAATGAACACACACACACACACACACACACACACACACACACACACGAGCACAGCAGGAGTCACAATGCACCTTGCTAAGAACAATGGTCAAATTACTGTGCAAAACTTTAAATCAGGCTCCGATTGAGAACTGAAGCATCTGCCTTCAAGGCTCCAAAATTCATTAGCCGGGCATGGTGGCGCACACCTGTAATCCCAGCAGCTCGGGAGGCAGAGGCAGGAGGATCGCAAGTTCAAGACCAGAGGCAGTCTGTATAACTTAGCGAGACCCTGTCTCAAAAAGTCAAAAATGGGCTGGGGGTGCAGCTCAGTGGTCCAGCATTTGCAAAGCACGCAAGCGTGAGGCCCTGGATTCAACCCCTAGTACCGCAAAAAAAAAAAAAAAAAAAAAAAAAAGACTCTGAGCGTCTAAACAGAACATGCTGACTATATCTGACTGTGGTTTAATTCCCTGTAAACAAGTCATCTGTATGTGGCCTCAGCAGTGGCGGCATTTCACCTATTTCTGGCTTGTCCAGCAGGCTGACGAGGATGCGGAAAGGTTTCAGGTATGCGTGATGGCGCTCCTCAACATCAGCATCGGAGAACTTCTGGTGCAGAATCTCAGCCAGACCCTATGTGTTTAAAAAGCCACACATTAGTACACTGCATATGGGAAAGTACGACATGGTTGGCCGTCCGAACTAGTAAACACAGGAAAGAAAGAGAAGCTGTCCTCGGGCCTCCACACGTGCACTGCGCTCTCCACACCACACACCCAGGATCATACCCACTGTCTACTCGGAAGTCTCGCCAGAAACCCACGGAAGACTCATGATGAGGAATGCTTTGAATGGCATCAGCTTTCCAGAACTGCCCTTACCTCAACTAAAAGATCCTTGGAGTATTTTTCAAAAAAATAAGAGGATTGGTCTTCATAAGAATTTGAGATTTCAGATTCCAGCATGATGTTATTTCCTTTAATGTCTGAACCTATGAAAGAACAGACACCACATGCTGTAAAGAGATCTGCGCTTTTTGAAGACATCATGTTGCGCAAAATTCTCATGCTCCAATATTTTTTCAACTATAATTACTCCAACAGAAAAACAAACTCACATCAAGTCTTTTTATTATTACTATTATTATTATTATTATTATTACTATTTGAGGTACTATTATTATTACTTGAGGTACTGGGGGTTGAACCCAGGGCCTTGCGCTTGCATGCTTTGCAAGTGCTGGACCACTGAGCTACACACCGCACACTCAGCCCTTTATTTATTTATTTTTTTTACTTTTTAAAATTTATTTTCTTTTTTTTATTAGAAATTTTTAATGTACATCATAATGTGATTCATTTTGACATGCTTTTCATTGTGACAATTTTCATATATGCAATTTGATAAGCATTATTCATATAGGTTACCCCTTACCCTCTATTTTTTTACTTTTTGAGACAGCGTCTCGCTAAGTTATGCACACTGCCTCTGGTCTCCAACTTGCGATCCTCCTGCCTCCGCCTCCCGAGCCGAGCTGCTGGGATTACAGGCGTGCGCCACCACACCCAGCTAAGTCTTTTTATTTTTTTTAAACCAGAGCCTTCTATATCTACCACTGAGTTACAATCCCAGCACTGATAGAGATGTGCCTCAGGATAAGGCAGGCAGAAAGTGGTGCCTTATCTCATTGGGCATCAATCTAGTTTGTCCTAGGAATTCCAACTGTCTTCTACAACTACTGGAATGGAATTAGGATTGTTTTCAAGGCAGGGTTTATTTGCCCGGTGCTATGTAAAATCAAGGTATTCTCATATATACATATATACTGCATGCCCTCATTCTGGGCTGTGCACCAGTCTGCAGGTCCTCAGAGCAAGGAGGAGCATCCTCATGGTATGAACAGAGACGCTAGGGCCCCTGGGTTCAGGTTCCTTTCTGGACACAGAATGCCAAGTCCTATTAGAAGCAGAGCTGTGCATTTATTTTTATTTTATTTATTTTTATTGGTAATTTTTAATGCATAACTTGATGGGTCTCACTATGACATTTCCACACATGCATTTCATTGTACACTGCTCATGCTCACTTCCCCTAACCCTCTCATGACCCCTTCCTCTGTACCAATAGTCTCCCTTCTACTTGCACGTCTTTTTTGTGAGTGTACGCATGTCCTGATTTTGCTGTAAGGGCAACATACATGGTAATTTCTTTCTTTTCTCCCATTACCCTTTCTTCTTGCCCCTCCTCCTTTTCTTTAGCCCATTATCATTCCCTACATAGGTCTCTTCTACTTTCATGACCTATATGTTTTAGTAAGGAATGCACACTGAAGTATAACATCCACATATGAGAGGAAACGTGTGATGCTCATCTTTCTGGGGCTGGCTTATTTTGTTAAAATGAGGATCTCTAGCTCCATCCATTTTCCAGAATATGCTACAATTTTGTCCTTTACAATTCTGTCTTTATGGCAGAACAAAACTCCATAGTGTGTATATACCACAAATTCCTTTTTTTTTGCGGTACTGGGGGTTGAACCCAGGGCCTCACGTTTGCATGCTCTGCAAGTGCTGGACCACTGAGCTGCACCCCTAGCCCATTTTTTTACTTTTTTTTTTTTTGAGACAGGGTCTCGCTAAGTTACGCAGATTGCCTCTGGTCTCGAACTTGCGATCCTCCCGCCTCCACCTCCCGAGCCACTGGGATTACAGGCGTGCGCCACCGCGCCCGGCCTCATACCACAGATTCCTTATCCACTCATTTGTGATGGACACCTAGGTTGACTCCATATCTTGGCTATTATGAACAATGCTGCAATAGACATGGACAAACAGGTATCTCTGTGGTATACTGACTTCTATTCCTTCAGATATATACCCAGGAGTGGTACAGCCGGGTCATAGGGTAATTCTATTTTTAGTTTTTTAAGGAACCTCCGTACTGATTTCCATAGTGGCCGCACCAATCATCATTCCCACCAGCAGCGTAACAGGGTTCCTTTCTCTCTGCAACCTTGCCAGCATTTGTTGTTGTTGTTGTTGTTGTTGTTGTTTTTGCTGGTGGTAGCCATTCTGAGTGGTGTGAGATGCTCTCTCAATGTAGTTTTGATTTGCATTTCCCTGCTAGCTAAGGATGCTGAACATTTTTTCATGATTCTTGGCTATCTGTATTTCTTCTTTTGAGAAGTCTCTGATTCTAGATAGTCATCCCCTGTCTGATGTACAGCAAAGATTGTCTCCCATTCTGTAGGCCATCTCTTCACTCTGATAGCTATACATTTAATGAAAGCATACTTTCACTAAAAGTCCTTAAAAAGCCTAAGAAGTTATTCTCCAAATCCTTAGTAAGTTTCCTTGCAATGACTTTTGAAAGTTTTTTAACCAGGGAGAAGAAAGGGAAGAAAGACCGAAGAGGACTTCCTGACCTGGTTGTGGTAAGATCTATATGTTGAAGGTTAAGAAAAGGCACACTGCTCTTGCAGAATCTCTGCACACCACCAGTTCCTAGGTACAAGGACATGAGAATTCATAAAATTCATGGCACTGCTACGTTTTAGTCCTTTGATTTCCTGGGTTCTGTCCCTGCAAAGCCTTCCAACCGACAGTCAAAAGGCTTCCTGCCTCCAAGTTTACGGGCTGTTCATAAAAACATGCGAAATCACACGGAAATGGAGCCCAGGTGTTGTCACACTCTTCAGGGACTCAAACACCTCCCTGAACATTCGCATTGGTATAAAATCTTCTCCTTTATTTACACGCATTCCACAATAGTTGTGGATTTTCTCCCCATATACCTTCATCCTGAGAAACTTCTCTAAAGAACAGGGTTATAAAATAAATAAATAAATAAATTTGTTTATTTATTTATTTATTTATTAAATATGTGTGTCCTGGGGATTAAACCTAGACCTTTGGTTGGGCTGGGGTTTAGCTCGGTTGGTGGAGTACTGCTCAGTGCTCTCTGGGTCCCTGGGCTCGATCCCCAGCACCGCAAAAATGGTAGGATTTGGCAGCCCACTCTCAAAGCAATCAGCCATTGAAAACCCTATGAATAGCAGAGAAGCACTGACATTAATACTGGACATGACACAGTGTTGGAGACTGTTTTGTTCTGTTGTACATAGGGTCTCAATGAGTCAGACTTAACTTGATGGCATCTAACAACATCAAGGCAAATACTCTACCACAGGGCTATACCCCACTCTTTTTTAAATTTTATTTTGAGACAAGGTCTTGCTAAGTTGCCCAGGCTAATCTCAAATTTGTTATCCTCCTGCCTTACCCTCCTAAGCAGCTGAGATTACAGGGGTGTGCTACCATGCCAGACTTTAGAACAAACTTCTAATTGAATACAGTTTAGCTACAATTCTTTAATGTGGTATCTCAAGCTCTTAAAATGGAATTCAGTTGGCAAATAAAAACACCACTATTTATCTTTTTTTTTTTTTGGCGGTACTGGGGGTTGAACCCAGGGCCTCGCGCCTGCATGCTCTGCAAGTGCTGGACCACTGAGCTGCACCCCCAGACCATTTTTTTCCTTTTTGAGACAGAGCCTCGCTAAGTTACGCAGATTGCCTCTGGTCTTGAACTTGTGATCCTCCTGCCTGCACCTCCCGTGCTGCTGGGATTACAGGTATTTATCTTTTTTTTTAAATGCTACAAATAACTAAAGCTATATGTAGGAACGGACCCATGCTATATTTAGTTAATGTGGCATCTTGCCATACTTTATGATTCAGAGAATATCATCCAGAGTGAACCTTATTCTGAAAACCCGCACTATGAGATTTCATATTCACTTATACTACTGGGTACCTAGTAACCAGGCGTATAGTCTTCTGTTCAGAGACATGTCCCTTCTCAGCAGGGTCTGCATGGCAGCCGAGAGAATGTGCACGATGTCAGATCTGAGCAGGGGAATGGCTCTCTCATTGGAATCCTATTAGAAGGACAGAGAAAATTTTACTGCAAAGGAATGATAAAATGGGGGCATGCAGTATCTACGTTGACTTTTTGACATGCCTTTCCTTAACCATCTGTCCCCAAAAGGCAGTCCTCAAAACAGGCTGGTTCTGGCTGGGCATGGTGGCGCACGCCTATAATCCCAGCGGCTCGGGAGGCGGAGGCAGGAGGATTGCAAGTTGGAGACCAGAGGCAGTGTGCGTAACTTAGCGAGACCCTGTCTCAAAAAGTAAAAAAATGGGCTGAGGGTGCAGCTCAGTGATCCAGCACTTGCAGAGGATGCAAACTCGAGGCCCTGGATTCAACCCCCAGTACCGCAAAAAAAACAAAAGCAAAAACAAAATAAACCAGGCTGGTGCTTTCCACAGAGCTCAGAGAGAGAAGTTATTCAGTGTCTGCTATGGAAACGCCATCCTTGCAAGATGAACAGGGGCCTTTCATGGGCAGAAGCACACAGTGGTCACGGAGTGGCTAACCTCTGAAGATGGAACTGCTGAAGGGCCAGGCCCCACCCTTCTCCTTGGAAAGCATCAGGGACTTGTCTAGAAGAACACATTTGACTTACCAGACAGGTATAAAATGGGAAGAAAAACAGAACGATTTCTAGATTATTTCTTTGCACAAGAACATTCGAGTCCAACAGCGATGCACACAGTGATTTTACCTGTAAATGACACAGGACATTAATAGTTTGTTCCAAAGACAATAATATCTTTTTCAGGCTACTCTACACAGTCATAAAAATTAAGTAACTTTTCCTGGGAGCCTTTTTTTTTTTTTTTCGCGGTACTGGGGGTTGAACCCAGTGCCTCACACCTGCATGCTTTGCAAATGCTGGACCACTGAGCTGTGACTCCAACCCTTTTTTTTTTTTTACTTTTTACTTTTTTGAGACAGGGTCTTGCTAAGTTACACAGACTGCCTCTGGTCTCGAACTTGCGATCCTCCTGCCTCTGCCTCCAGAGCCGCTGGGATTACAGGTGTGTGCCACTGCAGCCGGCTCCTTTTCCTGGGAGTCTTTACACCACCACATTGTACTGCAGAACAGGACAGAGGGTAAGGTCAGCACAGTAGAGGTTCGAGCTCTAGGGGCCAGAGGACGGTGTGACATAGGGAAGACGCATAGCTGTGGACCTCGCCTGCTCCATCTGAGAGCTGCAGGGGAACCGACCAGATGGCTGGGTTCTAAGACCTCACATTCCAGGATCCCAGAGAATCCAGCAGGAACCTTGGGTTAAGCTAAAACTCTGAAGACACGTGGTCCAGTGGATTCTGAATCAATTCAGTGCCCACTTCGAGTGACCTCTCTGAATACAGACTGGGATGATACAGATGCATCATGGCTAAGAGACATAGATAAAGTCTTGTGAAAAGCTGTGAGGACTAGCCAGGCGCGGTGGCGCACACCTATAATCCCAGCGGCTCTAGAGGGGGAGGCAGGAGGATCGCAAGTTTGAGACCAGAGGCAGTCTGTGTAATTTAGTGAGACCCTGTCTCAAAACTAAAAAAATGGACTGGGCATGCAGCTCAGTGGTCCAGCACTTGCAAAGCATACAAGCGCGAGGCCCTGTGCTCAACTCCTAGTACTGCCAAAAAAAAGAAAAAGGAAAAAAGAAAAAGAAAAGAAAAAAAAAAAAAAGAAAAGATATGAGGAGTAAGCAGGAATGTTGAGGGCTTGTGGAAAAGCTGACCTTTAAGAACAGGAAGCAACCATACGGAGACCTGTGCAGAAGAAGGGCAGGGAGGGGCTGTGAGTAGAGGAGAGAACTGGCCAGGGCCAACACACAGCCTCACAGCCACAGGAGGCCAGGCCTGCAGGCACCTGGGAGGAGTGCGGAGGGCTTGAGGGGAGAGCAAGCGAGTGGTGGGCAGGCCCTGAGGAAACTCCTGAGCTGGGACTTTCTCTGCAAGCCAGAGGAAGCCAGATGTCTTAAAGGCAGAGGACAGCCGCAAGCAAAGATGTGCCTAAGAAAGTAAAGCTGTTATAGCTGGGCATGGTGGTGCACGCCTGTAATCCCAGTGGCTCGGGAGGTGGAGACAGGAGGATCGAAAGTTCGAGACCAGACGCAGTCTGTGTAATTTAGCGAGACCCTGTCTCAAAAAGTAAAAAAAATGGGCTGGGGGTGCAGCTCAGCGGTCCAGCGCTTGCAAAGCATGCAGGCGCGAGGCCCTGGGTTCAACCCTCAGTACCGCAAAAAAAAAAAGAAAAAGAAAAAGAAAATAAAACTGTGCTTAAGAAAAGCAAACCTCTTGGCAATTGATAAGGACTGAATGAGTAAGAGGGAGATGAAGAGAAACCAGTTAGAAAATTATGTTTTGTCCAAAGCAAGACATGAGAGGCTGAAGCATGGCTGGGAAGATGGAGAGAGAGGGGGAGACAAAGGTGATACCTACAGGGCAGGAAAAAAAGGAAACACATTCGGGGTGGGGGCTCCCACGTTCTAATCATCTTGTGAAGTGCTTGCCATCAATTTGCCACTTAATCCTCAGGAAGATCCAGTGAGGGGGAGCTACCACCCCACCTTGGGAAAGGGGAATGGACTCTCAGGGGTCACCTACACCCACCCACAGACCTTGGACCCCACAAATTTCATTCAGACATTTGAAGGGCAAAGTGTAAGTGCACCACTAGGTGGCGACAGACAGCAAGGCATTAAAGGCACAAGAGGTGGGGCTGGGAGAAGACAAAGACCTGCGGCACCCCCATGTCTAAGAGATGTGCTTGCAGGGATGACAGCTTTCCTGGAAGAGACTGGAGATGGGCACCTGCAGACAACTTAGGTCTGAGAGCAGACGAAGGAGAACAGGGTGAAAAGCACAGGGCCACGGCCTCGGGGTGAAGGAAGAGAGGGAGGGAGGTTCAGACTGATGTGGGCAGGCCAGAGCCCTGGGTGCCTCTGAGTTCAGTTACCCTGCTGCAGAGGGGCCGCGTGGCCTCCAGGGCACTTCCTTGGGGGTGAGCAACTTTCCTGACTATGTAAATCTTTTTTCTTTTTTTTTTGTGGTCCTGGGGGTTGAACCCAGGGCCTCGCGTCTGCATGCTCTATAAGGGCTGGACAACTGAGCTGCGCCCCCCAGACCATTTTTTTTACTTTTTGAGACAGGGTCTCACTAAGTGACGCAGACTGCCTCTGGTCTCGAACCTGCGATCCTCCTGCCTCCGCCTGCCAAGCCGCTGGGATTACAGGCGTGCGCCACCATGCCCGGCTCTGACTATGTAAATCTTAACGCATATGTTTTAAAAAAGCAAGCAGCCCCCATCCGTGAGAGCACTGTGCCACGGGGACGCCGCCTCCTCGTCTTGCCTGGCAGCTCCTCATCACACACAGAATCTTGGGATGCCTCCATTTCCCCCACTGCTCCCTGAGGTCCCTTTGCAGCCTCCGTGATGGCCTGCGCATGGGAAGCCACGCCCGCACGCTCCCTTGGGGGAGCACGGCACCCACCGTGAGTTGGTAGTCGGTCCCCAGCATGTACTTCTGCTCCTTGCCAGGCGAGTCCCTGTTGATGTGGCCCACCACGAAGAGTGAGGCAGGGAGGCGGATGGATGGGCTGGCCAGCACGCTGCCCCACAGGGCAGTGTAGAACACCTCCCGGCCCGCCACCAGGGACAGCCGCAGGAGCAGGGCGTCGGTTCTGTGGGGGAGACATGGAAGGATTGAAGGCAGGTGCCCCTCTGCTGTGTCTCACCATGCACGGCTCCAGGAATGGATTTGTCCCTGGCCGGGGTGACTCCATCTTCCTCACCGTTCCAAGCAGCCACTGCCAGTTGCCCTTCTGGGTTTTCCACCCACCCACTGTCATGCTGAACCTAGATTTGCTAAAACAAACATTTCAGCAAGAGGTGCAGGTTCCTGGCCAACAGGAAACATCTGATGGGTCATGCCATCGTGGCACGGAGACCATCCCTACCCCTGGCCTTGCTATGGACACTGAGTTACTCACAGAAGGGCAGTGCCACCATCAGATGGCATGGGCAGATCAGCCACTTTATAATACAGGCATGAGGCGTCATCCGTGCGCCAGAAAACAGAACAAAATGCTGATGTGACTGATGGAAGACTTAGCCACTAGAAAGACGCCCCCAACCTGAGCCAGCCAGCAATGTGCCAGGTGACATCTGACTGCAGAACCCTGGCCCTGCCCCACTAGCCTGCAGCTTCCGCGTGGTGTGGACAAGCATGCCCTTTCCATCTGCCCAGAGCGCCTCCATGCCTTAACACCCGATCCAAGAAGCTCTGGCACCAGGCCAGCAGCGACTCATCTCTATCCAGGTCTGCCGTGACAGTGGCATTACCAGTGGACCAGCTCCCACTCCGCTGGGCATTTGCAGCTGACTGAGGCGCCCTCCCCGGCAGCCCTGAAAACCACCTGCCGGCCAGGTGACAGGTGCCAGTGACCCGGCAGAGGCCAACGCCCACGGAGGGGTTTCCCCTTGGGGATGAGCAGACTCGTCGCCCACCAGCCTTGCATTTCACACGTGCTTCATATTCGTAGAGAAGACGGGGAAAAATGACAGGGCCGGCACAGGGTGACGGGGAAGCTCAACCCGGCGTCTGAGCTCAGCCCTCCGTGTCCGAGTCCTGGCTGGACAAGCCTAACCTCCGTGCATGTCCATGCTCAGCCAGGAGACAGGACAAACAGCCTCTGCCTCATGAAGATGCCACGGAGTGCAGGACAGGCTCGGTGCTTGGGCCACACCGCCTGTGACCACCGCTAGCTCTCCTGTTTGCTAGTGGTCCCGGTGCCTGCGTGAGCGTGACACCTGGCTCTGGGAAAAACCTGCCAGATGAAGGCCCCTTCTTCACGTTGACGATAACGCCTTCAGCCTTCAGCTCACTTTTTGAGTTTCTGTTCTGTGTATATAAAAGTGTTTCGTACAAAAAAACACCACCTTTAAGTATTAAAGATGGATTTTGTCCTGAGTAAAAATGAGTTCAAACCTTTCTGTCTCATATTTGTAAGAAATGATGTACAGTATTGTTTTAGAAAAAACAGAAGTGAAGGGGTTTGAGTGAACAGCCAGAGGCTTAGGAAAAGTACACAGCATGGTTTTGCGGCTGAAGTTATTGATTGGTCTTTTATTATAGGCTGAGCGAACAAACAGAGCTCGGCTTTGCCCAGCTCTGATAAAAACATAGCAAAGTCCTAATGTGGAGCAGAAGCAGTGGCGGCAGAAGCAGTGGCGGCAGAAGCTGCAAGTTAGGGTAGGCCGGTCAGAGGGGTCGCTGTATGCGCTGGACCCAGGCCTGCTGGGCAGCCTGTACCCTGGGCAGACACGATGGTCCTGAGCAAAGAGGAGATGCCATAGTTTCACATTAATTTAGGAAGTCCCTGGAGTATTATTTTCTTTATAGAATCCCTTGCAGGAGAAGACCAGTGCTTGTATAAAACCCACTGCAGCCAGGCACCGCTGCGCATGCCTATAATCCCAGGTACTTGGGAGGCGGACAGGAAGATCGTCAGTTTGCGGCCAGAGGCAGCCTGGGCCGCTTAGTGAGACCCTATCTCAAAATAAAAAATAACAAGGGGGCTGGAGGTACAGCTCAGTGGGAGAGCACTTTTATAGCATGTGTGAAGTCCTGTGTTTAACACGCAAGTATTGCAAAAAAAAAAAACAAAAAAACCCCCCCAAAAACTACCTCACTGTAAGCACTACAACACGCAATGGTATCATCACAGCCCCCTTGGGCTTAAAATGAGTGTTCCTAAAGTATGATCCACGTAACACTGGCCACTAGAGAGGTTCCACTAAAGAGGGGATCCGCGTCAAGCAGCCTGGGAAAAGCTGTGTATGTTATCCCTTGTCCAACACTGAAGAGTACCCTGGCTAGTTTTCCATACTAAAGAAAGGCACCTTTATCTCTTCAGTCTCATTTCAGCCTAAAAAAGCAATGGGTTGCAGTAGAGGAAAGAGCAATTACAACAGACCTTCACTATGGAAAAGCAGGGCCTGCAGCCTATATCCCTACAGCATCTGATCCCATCAGATCTCAGAAGCTAAGCAGGGTTGGGCCTGGTTAGTACCTGGATGGGAGACCGCCTGGGAACACCAGAAGCTGTAAGCTTGGGAGAAGGACCCGGCAACCCCCTCCCAAAAATCAATCCACCATTGAAAACCCTATGAACAGCAGAGAAGCACTGACAATAGTGTTTCGCCTGTTGTACGTACGGCCGCTATGAGTCGGATACCGACTCGACGGTATCTAACAACAACAACAACATGGAAAAGCAAAATAATTGGGGTTAAAAACGAAGTCACTTTCTAAACAAGAATTGCTCAGACTGTCTTTCCGTTAAATCTCCAAATTAGCACTTAGTTTAGAATTCAGAACTCTGAACTTTTAATTCAAAACCAACCAACGACAATAACCACCACCAGAGCCCCAACCCCCTACTATTTCCATCCTTCCTCACGCACTCGGCTGCGGCTGTCTTGTGCCTCCTACAGACACAAGCTCGTTCAAATGATCCTGACCTCTAGTTCACTCAAGTGAGTGGGTGGGCCCGCCCCCGCCCTGCCCAGGGCCCAAGCATTTCACAGCTCTGACTCTGCAGCCTCCTGCCCTGTGGACAGTCACAGGAAGCTGAGCTGTCACCACCCCGCAGAGCAGTGGCCTGCACTGTGAACGGCAGGTCACACACAGTGCCATGGAAGGCGTAAGGAAGCCTGGAACCAGCAGAGCTCCACACCGTGGTGGTGGGAGCCAACCAAAACAAATGTGCATGAAATTGCCCAATGATTTTTTTTGTGTGTGTGTGTGTGGTACTGGGGGTTGAACCCAGGGCCTCGCGCTTGCACACTCTGCAAGTGCTAGACCACTGAGCTGCACACTCACTCCATTTTTTAACTTTTTGAGACAGGGTCTCACTAAATTATGCAGACTGCCTCTGGTCTCGAACTTGTGATCCTGCTTCTGCCTCCCAAGCTGCTGGGATTACAGGTGTGCGCCACCGCCCCCAGCTCCCAAATTGCCCAATGATTTAAATCAGGGTTTCTCAGTGGGTCACAGCGGCATAGCCCTGCAGTCCCAGCTACTCCAGAAATGGAAGCAGGAGGATCATTTGAGCCCAGGAGTTCAAGACCAGCTGGGCAACATAGCAAGACCCTGTCTCAAAGAATGAATCAAAGTAAATCAGCATTTGTCAGCCTCAATGCTACTGACATCTATGGCCAGACAGTTCTTTGTTACGGGGGCAGTTGTGCGCATGGCAGGGTGTTTGCAGCACCTCTGGCTTCTCCTCTCCTCCTGTGTGACAACCGAAGTCTTTCCAGATATTGCCAAATGTCCCCTGGGCAGGGAGAACCATATGACCCCTGGCTGGAGAGCCATCGATTTAAGTGGAAATCTCTACTAAGCCAGTTCTTGGTTTCTTAAAAATCCATTAAAATCACTTGCCTGTCTTCATCTCCACAGAAGGGGAGTGTGGTTAGTATTTCCCCCCTTCTAATCTTGTTTTCTTGGGCTGGGATTTAGCTCAGTTGGTAGAGCCCTGCTCTGCAGTCTCTGAGGTCCCGACTTCAATTCCCAGCACCGCAAAAATGGGAGAAGGATCTGGCAATCCATTCCCAAGGCAATCTCGAAACAGCCAGCCATTGAAAACTCTATGAGGGTCCCCATGAGTCGGACACCAACTCGACGGCACACAACAACAACAACAGTCTTGTTTTCTTAGTATAGACACACAGCTGGTAGCTATGCGCACATTGAAAAAGGACTTCTGGCCAGCAGTAGATAATGTGCAGGCCCCAAAGGATCAGAAAGCCAGAGTGAATAATACAACCTAACACTGGCCAGCATCTCCATTCCTTATGGTTCACTAAAAAGTGCACACGAGGACCAGGCTCCGCCCACAAGAAACCTGTGAGTCACTCCAGCCCTTGTTAGCGCAGGCCCAACTCGCCCCTTGGCAAGGTCATCCACATGGACATCACGGTCCCCGGGCACCTTCCCCTTTCCTGTCTGTGCACAGTATTTGCTGGGGTGTTTGGCTCAGTCCCTAAGCGCTTCTAGAAACAGCTGCCAAACTGTCTCGGACTAAAACGGAGAGAGTGACAAAACAATTTTGTGCTGTCACCTCACTTACTGTGCCTGTAACACATCTGCTTAGAGATTATATAACCTCTGGCCAGCGTCCACCCAGCAAAGCTGATAACTAATGACTTCTTTGTGTGGCAGATACTTGGCTCAGTTCTCAGTGACAGACATTTCAGTCTATTCAGTGATTCACAGAGCTGCCTGGCTCTTGGCTCAAAATCAAGAAATCACAATATTAGGAAAAGCGCGTCAATGTTAAACAACTTTAACAACTGTTCAAATAAACCCTTATTTATCAGCTACGAGAACAAACAGAAACACTCCAATTATGTACACGCTTCTACTGTGATTCACACAGATTTGAAAGATGGCAAGAAATCTAGGGAACTAATGTGTTTATCTACTGGCTGATGGAAAAAAATGGATACATGCGTATACAAACACACAGGGATCCACACAAACACTTGTTACCAGAACACGAGTGCAGTAAAACTTTCTAGAGTGAGCCTGGGGCTAGGAAGCAAGACCCATGGAGTCTGGGAATGGCCTTCCTGCTGCCTCCTATGTGACCATGGCCATTCATTCACTCCCTGAGCCTCACCGTGTCCCAGCCACAGTGTATGGTGCTGGGTTTAAAATGGCCACGTTCTTCCTCCCAAGTCAGTGGCTACAAAGGTAGGCTCTCTCCTGGGAAATGGAAAGCCACTCCCCGGTCTAGGTGAAAGCCTGAAGTGGCTGAAGTGTAGATCTCTGGTTGTTGTTGTTGTTGTTGTTGTTGTTAGGTGCTGCCGAGTCGGTATCCGACTCATACCGACCCTGTGTAGAACAGGCAAAACACTATTGTCAGTGCTTCTCTGCTGTTCATAGGGTTTCCAATGGCGGATTGATTTTTGGGAGTGGGCTGCTGGGTCCTTCTCCCAGATCTCTGGTAAGGTTTGTCAAATTCTAGTACACATGCAAATGAAACGCACCCTCAGTCACTGTCGCTAGCTACGACACTCCAAACCATTCTGATTTCTGGTTAACAGAACATGAATGTAGTAGAATTTCTAGAGTGAGCCTGGGACTGGAGTCAGGAGACATGGAGTCTGGTGATGGGGTTTAGGGAACACTCAAAGAAGGCCGGGGACAGATTCCTTGATTCTACTCCAACCCCCAATCACTGTCCGCAGTACAGGCAAGGGGACATGGCGTAGGCCTCTCTGAAGCAGGGAGCTACCAGCTTGTAGTGCAGAATCACTTGGAAACTTTCCATCACTGCAGGTGGGTGCTTAAAACAGGTCCTATTAGCAGGGCTAACTGAAGCTCATCTCTCGGAGCAGTTAACACGCCGCAAGTGAGCTCCTTGTAATTCTCCTTCAAAAAAGGACACTGTGTACATGCAGTCGTCTGAATGAATACACACCTTTTACTACTCTTAAGCAGTAACAAGCCTGCAGCCGTAGCCCTGTGGCATCCGATCCCGTCAGATCTCGGAAGCTAAGCAAGGTCAGAACTGGTTAGTCCTTGGATGGGAGACCGCCTGGGAACACCAGATACTGTAGGCTAGGGAGACGGACCCGGCAACCCACTCCCAAAAATCAATCTGCCATTGAAAACGCTATGAACAGCAGAGAAGCACTGACAATAGTGTTTCACCTGTTGTACGCAGGGTCAGTATGAGTCGGATACCGACTGGATGGCACCTAACAACAACAACAACAACAAGCAGTAACAAAATATCTGCATGTGCTTCTGTGCATTTGACCTTTACAAGTTTCTCACGGTGCTGGTGAAATGTGGCAAGATATCCTGCATCAGCTGGGTGTGGTGGGCACCCCGGTAATCCCAGCGCTTGGGAGGCTGAGGCAGGAGGATCGCAAGGTCAAGCCCTGCCTAGGTTACAGAGCAGGACCACCCCTGCCACCAAAAGAAGAAAAAGATATTCTGCTTTGGATCATCTCAAATTGCTTTCCGAAGTCCTGCCTGTCTACAAACCTGGCTTGATGTTTTTTCGGAAACTGAAAGAAGGGCTTTGGGATTCCGGCTCTGCTGCCTGCTTCCTCCACCAAAGGAGATGTGCATGTGAATGCCTGTGTTCCCCTCTACAAATTGTGATGATGTGGAGGACTCCATAGCGGGACAGGACGCGATGGGAACGCCGCACCAGGGCCCCACTATTAATCAGTACGCGCCTCTAGGTAACAGACATAATCTCTCCAAGTTGGGGTTTCCCCTCTGGTGTGGAGATATGGCGAGGTTCCCGGGGAACGCTGTGTTTCCTCAAGTGGAGACCACAGCGACCCGTGAAACACCACCGTCCGTCTGCCCCCTCCCCAGCTGCATGTGGCTTGCTGTTTGTTTCTTATACAGTGGTGGAATAAACCAGGCCTGGGTAAGCCAAGCCGCCCCCCTGGACAAGACGCGCACCCACCTGTCGTAGATCTCGGAGCCCTCCTCTAGGCCGGGCAGCAGGCCCACGAGGAAGGCCTGGAGGCTGGGCAGGAGCAGCTTCTGCAGCGGCAGGAAGTACTTCTCATACAGGCCGAGCAGCACAGGCCGCACCGACATCGCAGCGTGGGCCAGGAGGGGGAACAGGCCGCAGCTTCGAGAAAGACAGGGAGGGCGTGAGGGGGAGAAATCAGACACCTCGCCAAGAGTCCTGGGGGGGGCGGCAGCGGCCCTTGTTTGGGGGCTTTGTCCTGGTTTGTTCTGAAGTGCTGGGGATGGAACGCAGGGCGTTGCACATGGTAGAAAGTGACCCCAGCCCCAATGTGAGTTTTAAAGAGCAAACAGAGCCGGGCGCGGTGGCGCATGCCTGTAATCCCAGCGGCTCGGGAGGCAGAGGCAGGAGGATCGCAAGCTCGAGACCAGAGGCAGTCTGTGTAATTTAGTGAGACCCTGTCTCAAAAAACAAAAAAAGTTAAAAAAATGGGCTGGGGGTGCAGCTCAGTGGTCCAGCACTTGTAGAGCCTGCAGGCGCAAGGCCCTGGGTTCATTCCCCGGTACTGCAAAGTAAATAAATAAATAAATAGATAGATAGGTAAATAAATAAATAAAGATAAAAGAGCAAACAGACTGCCATTTTGACGGGTGACACAGGTTCATGTCTGACATGAGAGTCACAAGCCACATTAAATAAAGTGCAGGCAACTCAGCGGTATGAACATTCGTGGGATCCTTAAATCTGCTTAGTGTGCCTAAGAGTCTGGACGCAGATGTTCCCGCTGATGAGCCACGGCGTCTGCTGGTGATGGCTTTGGGACTGACTGTGGCGCGTTCCCCTTCCCCGTGCTGCTTCTGCTTGCCTGCCATTTTCTGATTTGGTGACCTGAGATGTGGGTTGCTCGGGTAATAGAAAACGCTATGGCAGAGAAGCAATGGTACCTGTACAGGAACAAGTCCTTGGCCAGCCATTTGGTGCCCACAATTTTAAAGATAATCTCGTAGGTCTCCAGAGCTTTCAGGTGCACACCGCTCGGCAGGGCAGGATGCAAACACTGAGCCAATCTCTTGCTGATGAGGAGGCGTCTGGGCAGCAGGGAGTACTTCAGGTTGCTCTGGAGAGCCTGCAAAATGAAGAACAGCACAGGAGGAAGGCGGTGGGGGTATCAGCCACGGAAAGGAAATCTGCCGAGACCACAAGACCACGAGACCACGAGACCACGAGACCACAAGACCATGGTGTGCCTGTAACAAAGAGACAAGTAGCACAAGCGGACAGAGAGACTGCCTGTGAAGAGCTCAGGGAGACCATTAGCTGGGCTCTGGGACCACGAGGGCCTGGAGAAGCCCTTGGTGATGCTGGAAAGGAGGCAGGCTCCGCCATCATCATGCCAACCTGGCAGTCACACCTGGAAGCCCACACACAGGTGAGGGAAGCCTCTGTCTATGCATGAGGTAGAGCGAGACAAAGGTCACATGCAAGGAGACACCTCTTCTCCCTGAGAGCCTGCTATGAGCCACTGAAGCCCCTGGAGGTCTACTGGGGGAGAAGAAGAGGTCTGATTATCTCGTCATTCTCCCAGCGTGGCTTCCCAGGCACGTGGCCCAGGGTGGGCTCACCTATGCCATGGGGGACATGCACACACTTCCTGGCAGAGGGCCACCAGTTGGGGATGGTGCTGGGAGGGAGCAGCAGTCTCCCCACACCAGCAAGGCTCCTGGGAGGAGGCAGCAGGCCCAGCCTGTGTGAAAGGTTGCTCGTACTTGCTGTACCCAACGCACAGCCAAGAGGATGAATAGATCAGGGGAGCTCTTGGGCTGGGGGTGTGGCTCTGGGGCAGAGCACTTGCATGGCATGCAACAGGCCCTGGATTCCATACACACACACACACATACACACACACACACACACACACACACACACACACACTACCCTTCAAGGCACTGAGTGACCACTGGCACAGTGCTATAATTGGTTGTCTTATAATCTGGAAGGTCTGACATTACAATGGGATAATCCACATTACATTTGTGTACACACATATTTGCTTGCAGCCATAGCCCTGTGGCATCTGATCCTGTTAGATCTTGGAAGCTAAGCAGGGTCGGGCCTGGTTAGTCCTTGGATGGGAGACCGCCTGGGAACACGAGATGCCGTAGGCTTGAGAGACGGACAGAGCAACCCACTCCCAAAAATCAATCTGCCATTGAAAACCTTATGAATAGCAGAGATAATGTTTCGCCTGTTGTACACAGGGTTGCTATGAGTTGGATACCGAATCAACAGCACCTAACAACAACAAAAACAACACATATATTTACCTAAAGTGTACAGGCTTTTCTGGGTTGAAGGTTCAACCCAAGGCCTCATGCATACTTCGCAAGTGCTCTACCCCTGCTCTTTACCTCCAGACTATTTTTTATTTTTTAACTTGAGACAGGGTCCCGCTAAGTTGTGCAGGCTGTCTTTGGCCTCAAACCTAAGATCCTCCTGCCTCTGCCTCCTGAGTTGCTGGGATGACAGGCGTGCGCCACCACGCCTGACCAACTCCAGGCTTCTCGGAAGCCACTTGAACACCTCCCCATCAGGGCTCCTGTCTGCTCTGCCTGCCCCACTTCTTAGTATCTCAGCTCCCACCTTTCACAACACAGAGTGACCTGGGGTTCTTGCCTGCCCTTCACTGTCCCTTGCCTGAACACCCTTCCATTCACCTTGCTCGTTTTTTCCTCATGAGTGACTTGGCTCAGTGTCCCCGCTCAGGGAGGCAGGAGAGGCCCCCAGGCGGGCGGGCGGGCTGCCTTATCTGTGCAACTGGAGGGCAGGGGCTATCTCATCCATCTCTGGTGACTTCAGCACTTCTCATGCCGCCTGACACAGAGCAGGCGGTCTGGAACATTTGCTGTGCCAACTGCATTCCATCTGTAGGTCAGGGTCACTGGTCACCGGCCCCGGGGCCGTGTGCCCTGAGGGCCACGGCAGAGTCCTTCCTACCAAGACAAGGGTTCTACCTCAAAAATGTACGCTCAGGTTATGTAGGAGGGAAAGGAACGAGAAGGGTAATACTGTTTCTCATCAGAGGCCACCCCAAGCCAACAAGGCAGTCACACCCACAAGCCCACGCACAGGTGAGGGAAGCCGAGAGTCTACACGGGAGGTGAAGCAAGACACAGGCCGCATCCAAGGAGACACCCTTCCCACGGGAACTCTCAAAGCCCGCTGCGTCTTTAAGAAAGTTAGAGGAAACTAGGTCATCAGGAAATATCTTAAAACATTATCTATGTAGAGTCAAGGGGCTGGGATTTAGCTCAGTTGGTAAAGCGCTGTGCTGCAGTCTCTGAGGTCCTGAGTTTGAGTCCCAGCACTGCAAACATGGGAGAAGGACCTGGCAATCCACTCCCAAGGCAATCCCGAAACAGTCAGCCATTGAAAACCCTATGGGGGTCGCTATGAGTCGGATACTGACTCCACGGCACCTAACAACAACTAACAATGAAGAGTCTAATGTTTTGTTTTGTTTTTTTTTGCAGTACTGAGGGTTGAACCCAGGGCCTCACACTTGCGTGCTCTGCAAGTGCTTGATCACTGAGCTGCACCCCTAGCCCATTTTTTTTTTTTTTTTTTTTTTTTTTTTTTACTTTTTGATACAGGGTCTCGCTAAATTATGCAGACTGCCTCTGGTTTCGAACTTGTGATCCTCCTGCCTCCGCCTCCCAAGCCGCTGGGATTACAGGCGTGTGCCACCAAGCCCAGGGAAGAGTCTAACACTTTAAAACAAAGGGAAAGCTGACAAAATAATTTGAATAATGGGCTATGTCAGAGAAAAAATAAAAAACAACCCTGAGGCCACTTGAATCACACATTGTAACGGGATGGGAACAAACTGATAGATGCGGCAGATGTGAAATGAACCACGGACAATGAATGGGAAACGGCATATTTACCAAGGCCAGTGGGTAGGCGACCACCGACCACCGCTGCTTCAGCTCCCATCAACTCCCCGCCCATCCTGAGGCCTCAGCTGTTACCAACCCTGCTGAGACCCTCGAGGCCGAGAGTGTCACCATGGGCTTACTCCCGGGCCACAGCACGGGAGCTGGGAGCTGCCCTCCCCTGCAACAGTCACCTTTGACAACACGGTTTTCTCTTCTCCAGGCCCCACCAAGCTCATTTTTGTTCAATGGGTCCTAAGGACCTCTGTCATTCTGGTGCTAGAGGTGAAGCCCCTCCTACAGGGACTCACAGGCATTTGTCTCCTCGGTCTGCACCGAGCAAGACCCCAGCATTCTGTCCTTTCATCCCAAGAAGGCAACTGGACCTCCTCTGGCCAATGGGATCAGTGGAACTGGGCGAGGCCCTCCAGGCACAGGCTTCCAAAGCCACTGGATGCTTGTCAGGCCCTTTCCCCGCCTCCAAGATCAGGAACACGGGCTGAAGTGAGGCCCCTCCCAGCCTGGGTCCCTGAGAAACTCCAGAGGCACCCGCTGAGCCAGCGAGCCAGCGTTAAGCCACCGTGGAAAGACACTGCCATCTGGGGCTTGCCTGTTGCCACGCTGTGACCCTCACTAGCCTGACTGACACACCTCATATAAACCCAGTCACCCCCTTATCCATATGGAGTACATTCCAAGATCGCTAGAGGCTTCCCGAAACCACGGATCCAAGCCCTACAAATACAGCATTTTTACCTACATATCAATGCCTAGTCTGCAGCTGTAGCCCTGTGGCATCCGATCCCGCCAGATCTCGGAAGCTAAGCAGGGCCGGGCCTGGTTAGTACCTGGATGGGAGACCGCCTGGGAGCATCAGGTGCTGTAGGCTTGGGAGAAGGACCTGGCAACCCCCTCCCAAAAAGCAATCTGCCATTGAAAACCCTATGAACAGCAGAGAAGCACTGACAATAGTGTTTCCCCTGTTGTACAGAGGGTCGCTATGAGTCGGATACCGACTCAACGGCACCTAACAACAACAACAACAACATCAATGCCTAGGATAAAGCTGAACTTATAAATTAGACACGATGAGACACAGCGAGACGGAACAACTGTGACAACAGTCAGTAATAAAGTTACGGGAATATGGTCTCTGGTTATCTGCTGGTGCTGAACTCACCCGTGTGCTGCATGAGACGCAGGACCCCTGCATGGTGGGATGAAGTGAGGTGGACGAGGTGGGCAGCGACGGCCACCCGAACACAAGCACTGGGACAGCCCAACAGCCTGTCTGACATTCAAGACGGCTGAGCGACAAACGGACAGGTGGCATGTAACACAGGGTGGGCACAATGGACAGAGGGACGACCCGGGTCCCGAGTGGGATCGTCAGGGGAGAAGAGGCCTATTTCTTAGATGGAGTGTCATGACTTTGCTTACTCTAAAAGACTGAATCTCTGAGGTCCCGAGTTCGATTCCCAGCACCGCAAAAAATGGGAGAAGGATGTGGCAACCCACTCCCAAGGCAATCCCGAAACAATCTGCCATTGAAAACGCTATGAGGGTCACTATGAGTTGGACACAACTCGATGGCACCTAACAACAACAACAACAAAAGACTGAAAGCTGCCGGTACGGTGGCTCACGCCTGCAATCCCAGAGACTCCCGGGGTAGGGTGGGGGACTGAGATGATAGGATCGAGAGTTCGAGGTCAGAAGCAGTCCGTACAACTTAGTGAGACCTAGTCTCAAAATAAAAAGTAAAAAAGGGAAGCCGGGCGTGGTGGTGCACGCCTGTAATCCCAGTGGCTTGGAAGGCAGAGGCAGGAGGATGGCAAGTTCGAGACCAGAGGCAGTCTACGTAACTTAGCGAGACCCTGCCTCAAAAAAGTAAAAAAATGGGCTGGGGGTGCAGCTCAGTGGTTCAGCACTTGTAGGCAAGCACGAGGCCTTGGGTCCAACCCCCAGTACTGCAAAATAAATAAATAAATAAATAAATAAATAAATAAATGAAATAAAAGGTAAAAATAAATAAAAATAATAAATAATAAAGGGAAGCAGGCATGGTGGTGCATACCTGTAATCCCAGCAGCTCGGGAGGTGGAGGCCAGAGGATCTCAAGTTCGAGACCAGAGGCAGTCTGCAGGACTTAGTGAGTTCCTGTCTCAAAAAGTAAAAGAAAAATGGGCTGGGGGTGCTGCTCAGTGGTCCAGCACTTGCAAAGCATGCAAGTGCGAGGCCCTGGGTTCAATCCCTCGTACCACAATAATTAAATAAATAAGTGAGGTGTTAAGGGTGCTGCTCAGTGGTAGAGCACCTGCAAAGTACGTGTGAGGCCCTGGGATTAACACAGAAGAAGAAGAGGAAGAAGGAAGGAGGAAGGAGGAGAAGGAAAGCCATCCAGTGCTTTATTCCCTCCCACGGGCCGCTAAACCTCAGAGCTCCGTGGTTCCCCACTGCTGCGGCTCTCTTTAGTCAGAACCCCTGATACAGGGACCCCTCTGCTTGGGAGCTGTCGGCTCTGATACCCTCGGTCAGGAGCAAAGGCGCCAGGCCAGTGTGGCCAACGCGTTCAGGCACCCGAGGGCGCTACTCAGCCGGACCCCGGGGGCTCCTCACTTTCTCTCTGTGAGTTGAGATCAAGCCTGCCAAGGCTTTTATAACAAGATAACTAAATAAAGGAGCCGCCCTGCCACAAGGCCTCAATACTGGACACTGTGCGTGGCGGCTGGGAATGTAAATGGCACAGCCACTGTGGAGGGCAATGTGGCAGAAACTCTTAAAATCCAAACGTGGTATTTGCTTATCAAATTATTGTATGAGCCAGCGATCCCATTTCGGGTATAAATCCAAAAGAATCTGAAGCTGGGACCTGAACAGATAATGTGCACACCCGTGTTTAATGGCAGCACCGTTCACTATAGCTGAAACCTGGAAACAACCCAAATGTCCTCCGATGGATGAATGGATCAGCAAAATGTGGTACAGACATACCATACAGTGGAATATTACTCAGCCTTAAAGAGGAAGGAAAATATGACACATGCTACAAAATGGATGAACCTTGAAGATACTATGCTAAGGGAAATAAGCCAGTCATAAAAGAACAAGTATCGTATGATTCCATTTATGTGAAGTCCCTCCCGTGAAACCAAATTCATAGAGACAGAAAGTGGAAAGGTGGCTTCCAGGCCTTAGGAGGAGGGGAAAATGGAAAATTAATGTTTAATGGGTATAAAGTTTTAGTTTGTTGTTGTTGTTAGGTGCCATCGAGTCGTGTCCGACTCATAGCGACGCTCAGAGGGTTTTCAATGGCTGACTGTTTCAGGATTGCCTTGGGAGTGGATTGCCACGTCCTTCTCCCATTTTTCGGTGCTGGGAATCGAACTCAGGACCTCAGAGACTTCAGAGCGGCGCTCTACCAACTGAGCTAAATCCCAGACCCAAAGTTTTACTTTAGGAAGTAGAAAAAAATTCTGCAGATGGATGGTGGTGATGGAGGCAAAATATGAAATGTATTTCATGCCACTGAACTGTACACTTAGAAATAGCTAAGATAGGCACAGTGGCATGTGGCTGTAGTCCTGGCTACTTGGGAGGCTGAGGCAGGAGGATCACTTGAGCCCAGGAGTTTGAGGTCAGCCTGGACAACACAGTGAGATCCTGTCTCACGCACACAAAGAAAGGTTAAAACGGTGACTTTCACATTGTGTATATTTTTACCAGAATTTAAAAAAAGAAAAAAAGAAAAAAAAAAGGGAAAGGCAAGGCACAGTGGCACACAGTTGTAATTCCAGCAACTCGGGAGGTGGAGGCAGGAGCATTGCAAGTTTTAGGTCAGGGCTAGCCTGTGTAACTTGGTATGACTCTGTCTCAAAATAAAAAGTAAAAAATGGGCATGGGGTGCAGGTCAGTGGTCAAATGCTTATAAAGCATGTGTGAAACCCTGGGTTCAACCCCTCACTACTGCATTAAGAAAGAAAGAAAGAAAGAAAGAAAGAAAGAAAGAAAGAAAGAAAAGGGAGAGAGAGAGAAAAAAGATTCTGTGTTTCGTGGGAATTGCTTTGCCAGCTAAGGTTGCATGAACCATGAACTTGTGTGTTGCTGGCACGCCAGATCCCCCCTGGACTGACCTGAGGAGGCAGCCCTTCTTCCCAGGCCTTCCTTCATTCACTTCCCTATTTTGAGGCAAGAGCTGCCAATGTTGGTGCCCTGGCAGAGGAGGGCCACTGTCACTCTGTCTTTCTCTTTCAAGGCTCTACCTGAAAATTCTGCTTTAGCAAGAACCTTCTCTAGCGAGAAAAACTCAGTAAGAACATCCAGGGAAGTTTCATGGTTTGGGGGTGGGTTTTCAGGAAATCAGAAACCCAAATTGGCTGGCTAGTAAGTGTAACATATATATAATCTGTGAGAAATATTCTATAAGTACAGAATAAATATCTCAGAGAAGGAGATGAATCAGGAAGGGAAATCGGTCATATTTTTAAAAATCACTTTGTAAAGTGCTCTATGAAAAGGGAAAATTATGATTAAACAGGAAATTAAGCCTCCTTATTTATTTCATTCATGTACTGTACTATTCTGAAAGCATTCCTGAGACTGTAAGTAAGGTATAATTACAATATTTTTTTAACCTCATAACATTCATAGACTCAGTAGGTTGACCTTAAAATAAAATAACAAGGGCTGAGGGTATAGCTCGGGGGTAGAGTGTGTGCTTAGCCTACACGAGGCCCCGGACTAGATCTCTAGCACCAAGAAAGCTCTCACTTTATTCCACCCAGGAAAATATCTATACTTTACTTTTTCTTCAACATTATACAACATGACAGTATGATATTCTCCAGAACTCAAACTGATTTACACGGGTAGACCCCGAACTCAAAAAGTAATTTAATAAGACATTTGTTGTTGCTGTTAGGTGCCTTTGAGTTGTATCCGACTCATAGTGACCCTGTGTACAACAGGCGAAACACTATTGTTAGTTCTTCTCGGATTTTCACAGGGTTTTCAATGGCAGGTTGATTTTTGGGAGTGGGTTGCCAGGTCCTTCCCCCAAAATAATAATAATAATAAATAATACATTTAGAAACAGTTAAAGTGGTACATTTTACATTATGTGTATTTTGCCACAATTAAAAATGTTGTAACCAAAGATAACAATATGCGCAGGGAGGGAGAGAAGTTTATGTTTGATTTCTAAGATGCTTTATTTAGCCCATCAAATTAAAATGTTTCCTTTGAAAGTTCCCAGAAGGGACAGACCAAATCTGCTCTTGCAGAGCTATAACGCTGACCGTGGAACACCAGCTGCTGTTGACAACGTGCGCGAGCCAATTTAAAACACGTCTCTAATGGAGCCAACGAGGAAGTATGGCTCTCACGGTAAACACCGGCATGCCTTCCTCTGGAAGCCGGTCATCTCTACAAGGATGCTCTCAGGCCACAACAATGGAGCCGTGAGGTGTTCCAGAGAATGAGACCGGCCAGGCGGCACAAGTTCAGCACCCGGTGATATCCCTGCCAGGGGACACCACCTGCGCCCTCCGGCCAGGACGAGAGCGGAACAGACAGTAAGTAATAACAAATTGGTCTGGACGTCCCACGTTAGAGTAGGCCAGGGACCACGGGATCTGTCATCCCTTACCTGAACCGGCAGTGATTGGAGGGGCTGGGCAGGGCAATGGGTGCAAGGGACAAGCCGGATGGGCACATTAATGAAGTCCCTGAGAGCCACTTTGGGAAGCTGGGATCTCACAGGTAACTAGAGAGATTGGCCTTTGTTTAATTGAGGGAACAACACGGTTACAACTATGTAAACAAGGAGCTTCCTTCTTAAAAGGTCGCAGGCTGCAATATCAAGCACCGCCTGAATTCAGAGTCAGCTGACCCCTCACCCAGCAAGGCGCCCGTGAGTCAGCTCTCCCAGGCTATGACATCCACAGCTTGGCATTCGGGCTGACAGACGCTGGGGTTAACTCAGACAGACGCATTACAATAGTTTTTCTTTTTCTTTTTTTAATTAAAAATGTTCGTTGGCTACTATGTGTCATAGATTTACTCCATTAAATGAAAGAAACATTTTTTTTTTCAAATGTACTAATAAGAAAAAGACCCAGCAAACTGAAAACTGTTGAGCAGAACTTTCAGTGCTTTGGACATAAATAAAGCTCAGAAATTTTATGTGGGTTCTGGGATACTCACGGATACTCCTGTGACAATCGGTTTAGCATTGAACAAGAAAGGTATTTTCTGTATTTGTTCATATGTTCATGGACATATGAACATGTGTCCGTGAATATATGAACAAGTGCAGAAAAAAACTTTCAAAATAGACCCGTGGGAACAGAAACTCTCTTCCCTAAGCGCTCCTTGCTGTTCATGGAAGAGAAGTTATACTTCGAATAGCTTTTCTCTTACAACTTTCTTGAACTCCTTTTCTTTCTTTGGATCAGCGTTAGCCAGCCCTGCCTGGGGCTGGTTCGAGCTCATTTCTGAGCCCGCCTAAGCCTGCTGTGGGCTGGGATTTAGCTCAGTTGGTAGAGCGCTGCGCTACAGTCTCTGAGGTCCCAAGTTCGAGTCCTAGCACCACAAAAATGGGAGAAGGGCCTGGCAATCCACTCCCAAGGCAATCCTGAAACAGTCAGCCATTGAAAACCCTATGAGGGTCGCTATGAGTTGGATACCGACTCGACGGCACCTAACAACAACAACAACAACAACAAGCCTGCTGTGCTGCTGGGTGGAAGTACAGGGAAGGCTGATAGTTGGCTCACTAGAGATTTTTCAAGGCCTGGGCAGGAAGGGGAGGCATCGGTCGTCCCCAGGCCAGCCCGAGGCCTGAGCACCGCCGGGGCCCAGCCAGCGGGCACCTGGAGCAGCTAGGCTCTCTTGGGCACCCAGAGCAGGCTCTGCCAGGAGGGAAGGTTCTGCTGGCCTGAGCCTAGAGTCCACAGCTGGGCGAGGAGACAAGGAGCACGGGCTCTGAACCGGCCAGACCGGTCTGCGCCAGGTTCATCAGCTGTGGAGCCTGCTCCGGTTATTTTTACTATATAAATATTTATTTGACTGGATCATGGCTCTAAACATAAAACATCCAATCATAAAGCCTCCAGAACAATCTATAGGAGAATATATATATTTTATTGGAAATATATTGGAAACTTTTTTATGTATACCTTAATGTGTACATAATTGGAAATTTTGGAATGTATATCTTATTGGAAATTTTTAATGTACACCTTAATGTGATTCATTCTGACATGCTTTTCATTGTGACATTTCCATATATGCATTTTATTGTACATTACACAAACAAGTTCCCCCTTACCCTCTTGTGCACTTCCTCCCCACCCCCGTCACACCGCCACCAAAGACTTTTCTTCCATTTACTTGTCTTTTTTTTTTTTTTTTTTTTTGCAGTACTGGGGTTTGAACTCAGGGCCTTGCACTTGCATGCTTTGCAAGTGCCCGACCACTGAGCTGCACCTCCAGCCCATTTTTTTACTTATTTTTTTTTTTTTTGAGACAGGGTCTTGCTATGTTATGCAGACTGCCTCTGGTCTTGAACTTACGATCTTCCTGCCTCCGCCTCCCGAGCTGCTGGGATTACAGGTGTGCGCCACCGTGCCCGGCGCTTTACTTGCCTTTTTATGGTAATATTTTTCTATATATCTTTAGGTTCCAATTATGTTTAAGATGGAAACTTTTCCTGTAGTGAACTTTCTTTTTACATTGTCAGTTATGGAGCATTCCGTGGCTGGTTTTCGCACCCAGAAGATGGGCTGCCAGCCATGCACGGGCTGGCCAGGAGGGTTAAACTCAGAGGAGCTGAAGCGTCTCAATTCCCTTCCCCAGGCGTCGGGGGAACTCTGCATGTGCAGGTAGGCACGCACGCGCACACAAACACACATCCACACGCAGGCCCCCACACACGCGCACGCTCCACACAGGGACACAGACGTACACATGCCCCACAAAGACACACGTGGACATCCACGTGTGAGAGTCGGAACGACAGGCCCTTCAACCACACAAGGTGCTCCCGATCTCTTTGCTCAGACGGCTTCTGAATCTAAACACTAGATCAGAAAATGACTCTCTTCTTTCTCTCTCTCTCATTTTCTTTTTTGAGACAGGGTCTCACCATGGGCCTGGAACTCAGGACCCTCCTGTCTCAGCCTCCGAGGGCTGGGATTACAGGCGTGGCCACCACGTCCAGCAGAAAACAGCACAACAAACGCCTGGCGACCTCCCAGCAGGCCAGCCACAGTGCACAGCAAAGGCCGCTCCTCCTCCCCCTTCTCAGCTTCTTCCACTTAGGTTCCTAACGCCACTCAATCTCTCCAGGAATCCTGATTCTCCCTGCCTCGCCGCAAAGAAATTCTGAGCGGCTGTAATGCTTCGCAGTGCCGTTCCTAGACTCGCATCTTTTTTGCATTCTTTTTTGACAGCACCACATGTCATCAGGCGTCCCTGACGTCCACAGCTCTCCATCCCCAGGGAGTGGGGGCTTCACACAGCTGCCAGGCGTGGGATCTAGCAGTGGTATTTTCCTTCTCTCTATCCACTCCCAAGGCAATCCCGAAACAGTCAGCCATTGAAAACCCTATGAGGGTCACTATGAGTCGGATATCGACTCGACGGCACCTAACAACAACAACAACAACTAAACATATTTTAATCTACATACAAACGATATGTTCAACAAACCGGTAACAAAGGCCAGAGGGAAAACAACTTTAGTTAAAGTCAGAGCTTTGTTGTCAGGTGCCCTGGAGTCAGGTCCGACTCACAGTGACCCTGTGTACAACAGAGAGAAACACTACCTGACACTGTTTGATGGGTTTCTCTGTAGGGTTTTCGAGGGCTGATTTTGTGTGTGTGTGTGTGTGTGTGTGTGTGTGAGTGGGCTGCTGGGTCTTTCTCCTAAGACCTGGTGTTCCCAGGCGGTCTCCCTTTCCATTACTAACCAGGGCCCACCCTGCTTAGCTTCTACAATCAAACAGGATCAGAAGCCAGGGCGGTACAGCTGTAGACAAGGTCAGAGCTATGAGAGAAGAACATTGTGGGAACAAAGTCTCATTGTTGTTGTTGTTGTTGTTATGTGCGGACCTACACTGACCCTACATACAACAGGGGAAACACTATTGTCAGTGCTTCTCTGCTGTTCATAGGGTTTTTAGTGGCGGATTGATTTTTGGGAGTGGGTTGCCGGGTCCTTCTCCTAAGCCTACAGCACCTGGTGTTCCCAGGCGGTCTCCCATTCAAGGACTAACCAGGCCCGACCCTGCTTAGCTTCTGAGATCTGATGGGATCGGATGCCACAGGGGGATCAGATGCCACAGGGGGATCAGATGCCACAGGGCTACAGCCGAAGACCAGAGCCTCATTACAAATCCCAAACAGGCTTCAGTCCCAAAAGTTCTACTGCTAGAACTCAGTATTCTTCGAAAATCACGCCGGGAAGAACACAGCTGGCATGCTCTGCGTGGACTGAATGTTAACTCTTCCTCCACATTGCCCTCTTCTAGAGATCTCTGGGGCCCCACGCCCATCCCTGCTGGACAGAATGGCTTTGGAGCAGCTGCTAGGAACCCAGGACACAGTCTCTAGAGTGCTCTGGTTCCCCCGGGCATACACGTGGGCTCAACAAGGGGCAGAACTCTTATAACAGCTTACAGGGAGGATAACTCAGAGTCCCAGGGGGAGCGGGGGTGGGGTGGAGGGTGGGGGGAAGGGTGCAGTGCTCTGCCCCGCATGGCCTGCCCCGTCTCCTCTGGTCTGACCTGATGGTTTTCCTTCTCTGTGCTTTCTCTTTGCTTCCCTGCCTCTGAAACAAGCCACCTGCGTACAAGCAGAGACTGTGAAAGAACCAGCTCTTGGTGGCTGCGCTTGCCAAGGGGTCGTCAGCAATGCGCACAGGAAGTGTGGCAAGGGCGTGAAAGCCTGGCTTTCTCCAGATAAAGTCAAGCCCCAAGCGGACTCTTCTCTCCGTAACACCAGCAGCTCTGGAACTGTCCCGGACGCTCAGAACAAAGCCCTGAGCACCGAGGCTGGCCTAGAGGAGACCCCGGAAGAACGCGGCCTCCCCAGAAATACAATGAAGGCTCTGTACTCGCAGCGAAGCCTCCGCAGTTCCTTAGGAAAAGCCTTGAGCCCAGCCAGCGGCCACTCCGATGCAGATGAAAAGGGCAGCTGGCACGAGGCTTTCTGTGTCTTTTAAAGACACAAAAACACCTTTGCTGCCAACAGACAAGATGTCCACAGAGGAAGCCACAGAGGAACCAGGCTCCCGCTCTGGGGGGTGAAGGGTGGTCCAGGGTCGTGGGCTTGGTTAGGACACGCTTGACTAGAGGGGAAAGACTATCAAACCACACAGTTTTAAAAGAAGAAAACATATTACCTCACAAAAATAAAAGTCTAGGGCAGAGGGTCTCTACTGGGGTGATTCTGCCCCTGGAGACTTTTGGCAGTGTCTGGACACATTTCTGACTCTGACAGCTTGGGGTGGGAGAGGGCTGACACTGGCACATAGTAGGTGGAACCAGGATGCTGATTAACACGTACAGTGCTGGGACGGCACCCACCCTCACCCCTGACTGCCCCTGTGCTGAGGCTGAGCCACGCAGGACCAGAGGAGCACACGGCTGCCTTTGGTTTATGCGAAGGGCTCCATGACACCTCAGAAGGGCCCATGATTATGTGCTGCTAAGGCTGAGTTGGGGCTGGGATTTAGCTCAGTTGGTAGAGCACTGCTCTGCGGTCTCTAAGGTCCCGAGTTTGATTCCCAGCACTGCATAAATGGGAGAAGGACGTGGCAACCCACCCCCAAGGCAATCCCGAAACAGTCAGCCATTGAAAACCCTATGAGGGTTGCTATGAGTCGGAGTCGACTCCACGGCACCTAACAACAACAACAAAGGCTGAGGTGACTTTTAACCCGTCTTTTCCCATCACAGTCCCAGACTGTCTGGCACAAGGCATTAAATTCTCATGCAACTACATTGTTGTTGCTGTTAGGTGCCATAGAGTCAATGTCCGAATCACAGCGACCCTACATGTAACAGGCGAAACACAACTGTCAGGGCTTCTCTGCCATTCGTAGGGTTTTCAATGGTGGATTGATTTTTGGGAGTGGGGTGCTGGGTCCGTCTCCCAACGCAACTACATAGAGGTGTTAAAAACAAACCACAAACAAACAAACTCCACAAGTGTTTGTTCCTTCCATAGCTCTCTGTATTAGAGGAAATCCTTTCCAGAAGCAGGCTTGCAGTCTTCCTGCCGCATCCTATGGGTAAGAGAGGATGTCAGTGGCACACATCGACACTAATCTCTGCCAAGTAAAAAAGAATTCATTTGACTAAGTCCTAACATTTACTCCTGGGGACATTGTCACCTGGCCTGTAAACATAACTGGCAAGAAAGACAGGGGCAAGCGGCTTGCTGTATGGGAAACCACCCGTGTGCCCCAGTCTCAGAAGTGGAGAGTCTGAACATGCACCCAGCTACTCCAGTCCCACGTCCAGTGCTCCTTCCTTCATTCCCCGGCGCTTGAATTACGTCATCTTCCAACATATTTACTTCCAAGGCAATGGGAGAATCTAGCTCAAGTATAAGAATCACTACGAGCACATGGTTCATGCAAGACTGTGTTGCTTGGGAAAAATTCAACACTGTACACATAGATCACATAATAAGATGATATCTCTCGCTACCTAAAGATAAGTGGTTGGCTGAGTACGGTGGTGCATCCTGGAGACTGTGGAGTTGGAGGCAGGAAGATCACAAGTTTAAGGCCATAGGCACCCTGTGTCACTTAGTGAGGCTCTGACTCAAGATAAAAAAATAAAAAAGGGCTGGGGTACAGCTCAGTGGTAAAGCACTTGCAAAGTATACGGGAGACCCTGGGTTCAGTCCTCCAGTAGAGAACAAAAGGGTTAGTAGTTATTAGAATTTGTAACTAACTAAGGAATAAACTGATCCTTAATGAGACCGGCAACAAATGGTGGCCATAGGGGTGAGATGATGGTGAGACACTAGAGGCCCTTCCAGTGAACTCAGTGTATGCCAGGTGGGGACAGGAACGGGGTCTGCCACCCAAATCACCTGCCCCTTCTCCTCTAGTAAGAGTTACGGGTTGGCCATCTATTCAGCCAGGGGTATTTTTCAGTGTGCTTTGAAAAAGTAAGTGGAAGTAACACAGGCCATTAAGACCAGCTAAATCGCTGGGGGGGGGGGGGTGGCTTGTACCTGTAATCCCAGCAACTTGGGAGGTAGAGGGAGGAGGATCATGAATTCAAGGACAGCGGCAGCCGGTGTAACTTTGCAAGACCTATTTCAAGATGAAAGAGTAAAAAATGTGCTGAGGGTGCAGCTCAGTGGTAAAACACTTGCAAAGCGTGTGAGGCCCTGGGTCTGAAACCCAAAAACCGTGGTGGTGGGGGACTTGTTAAACCTTCACTATGGGGTAGGAGGGCTGGGATTTAGCTCAGTTGGTAAAGCACCTCTCTGCAGTCTCTGAGGTCCCGAGTTTGATTCTCAGCAGTGCAAAAATGGGAGAAGGTTATGGCAATCCACTCCCGAGGCAATAACAGAACAATCAGCCATTGAAAACCCTATGAGGGTCGCTATGAGTCGGACATGACTTGATGGCACCTAACAACAACAACATGGGGTAGGAGTTGCATAGTGGTAAAGATTTTGCCTAGCGTGCACATGAGCCCTGGGTTTGATCTTTAACACGAAAAAACAAAACATACATGTTTCTAAGTGACTGAATTTCTGGACTTCTTTGTTACAGCAGCTGGTATTAGTCAGGTGTCATCACGATAGCAGAAAAACCAATCCAAACAAACTTAGGGGGAAGAGACATTCATTGGGGGCTCATGGTTAGAGGAATCAGTTCATAACAGGGGTTGGGCAGGCATGGTCAGTGGCAGGTGGCAAGGCCCATGGCAGACAACCTTATATTTTCACAAGCAGGAACAGAGGCAAGCTGGGATGCAGCTCTGGGGTAAGAACCTCCAGAGGCCCACCCCCAATGACGTCACTTCTGCAAAGCTAAGATCTGTCTTCCAAAGTTCCATGACCTCCACAAACAGCACCACCAGCTGGGGGTCAAATAACACCACCAGGGACACTTTACAGCTCAGTTGGTAGGGCGCCGTTCTGCAGTCTCTGAGGTCCTGAGTTTGATTCTCAGCACTGCAAAAATAGGAGAAGGATGTGGCAATCCACTCCCAAGGCAATCTCAAAACACTGAAAACCCTATAAGAGTCGCTATGAGTCAGACATAACTCTAATGTGAACTGATTCCTCTAACCATGAGCCCCCAATAAATATCTCTTCCCCCTAAGTTGGTTTGGGTTGGTTTTTCTGCTATAGTGATGACACCTGACTAATACTAGCTGCTGTAACAAACAGCACCTTCAGGGATACTTTACACTCAAACCATCACGGTGGGTAACATTGTTGTAACTAATACACTGATAGTGTCTACAGCCCTACCACCCTGGCATCTAATCTGGTCAGATCTCAGAAGGTACGCAGGGTCAGACCTGGTGAATACTTGGATGGGAGACCAACTAAGAATACCAGGTGCTGTAGGCTTGGGAGAGGGACCCAGCAGCCCACTCCGGAAATATTCAGCCACTGAAAACCCTATGAATAGCAGAGAAGCACTGACGATAGTGCTTGGCATGGCACGGAGTTGGGGAGTGTTTCATTCTGTCGTACATACATAGGGTGGCTGTGAGCCGCACCTAAATCGACAGCACCTAACATCGGTAACACAACACTGATGGTGTCATCATTACTTAATGATGAAAATACTAGAAAATACCAGAAAATACTAGAACCAGCCCCCCCCCAACAAATTCAGTACCACTAAAAAATGGGGGGAGCTCCTAGATTTTGTCCATACTATAATCTCCCCGGGCTGGGATTTAGCTCAGTGGATAGAACACTGCGCTGCAGTCTCTGAGGCCCCGAGTTCAATTCCCAGCACTGCAAAAATGGGAGAAGGGCCTGGCAATCCACTCCCAAGGCAATCCCGAAGCATTCAGCCATTGAAAACCCTATGAGGGTCACTATGAGTCGGATACCGACTCGACGGCACCTAACAACAACAACAACAACCACAGGCTGCATTCCCAGCCCATTTTTGGGGCTGGGATTTGGCTCAGTGGGTAGAGCGCTGTGCTGCAGGCTCTGAGGTCCCGAGTTCAATTCCCGGCACCGCAAAAATGGGAGAAGGGCCTGGCAATCCACTTCCAAGGCAATCCCGAAACAGTCAGCCATGGGAAACCCTATGAGGGTCGCTATGAGTCGGATACCGACTCGACGGCACCTAACAACAACAACTAACATAATCTCCCCGTCTTTCTCCCCCGCACCTCCTTGTCACGCATGTATGCGTGCCCCGGCACACACACGACTGACAGGGTCACACATACATTGTTAACCTGCCCTTTTTGCCTCTTTAGTTTATCATTAGCATGTTTTCACGTTAGAGGAAACAACAAATCTACTTTGTTTGAAGGCTGTGTATGTTATTATACGGTTGCATCGTGACCTGCTTCATGACATTCCTCCTCTGATGGCGGCCACTTTCAACTTTTGGTTTTTATGTACAAGACAGTGAAGATTCTTACAAGTATCTTCGGGCTGCATGTCTACGGTATTAAAATAAAATTACAATGACCACATGCTAACTTTCTAAGCACCTGTCATGTGCAAAAGCCACAATGAGCTACGACTCCACTCCCCCTAAAGTGGCTGAGTAGGAGGGCGCGTAGCAAGCCTCAGGGAGGACACAGAAGGACTCCTGTTCTCATACCTGGTGGGGAGGAATGTAAGATGATATGAGCACCTTGGAAAATAGCTTTGCTGTTTCTTTAAAAATTAAACATACCCACTGGAAGCAACCCAAATGTCCAATAACAGGAAAATGGATAAATAAACTTTATATATCCGTGCCTCTTAGTCAGCAGTAAGAGGAATAGATTATCGATGTTCCCAACTTGGAGAACTCTCAGAATAGCATTGCTGAGTGAAAGAAGTCAGACCAGAAGAAAAAGGGCGTAGGATTTCATTTATGTAAAATTTTAGAAAATGAAATCTGTACCCATAGTGATGGAAAGCACATCGGCAGTTGTCGAGACAGGGCCAGAGGGAGCAGTTATGAAAGGACACAGGGAAACTTCTGAGGGTAACAGGCACATGGTCATTATCTTTGTGCATGTGTGTGGAGGGGTATTTAGAGGATGAATCAGGGCCTTACACATACTTTGCAAGTATTCTACTACTGGGCTGTACCCTCAGCCCATTTATAGTTTTATTTTGAGACAGGGTATCACTAAGTTATAGACGTTGCCTCTGGCCTCAAACTTGCGATCCTCCTGCCTCAGTCCCCTGAGTTGCTGCGATTACAGGTATGTACCACCATGCCCAGCTTACAGTCATCATCTTGATTGTGGTGATGGTTATACAGGAATATGTTTGTCAAAACCTACCAAATTACACACTTTAAGTATGGGCAGTTTACTATATGTCAGTAGAGTCTGGGGAAAAAAGAAAGGAAAAGATCATTTTTAAAAAGGTAAATGAGTAAGAATTCCTTTATTTGGCTCAAATACCTGCTTGAATGTTGGTACTCATGTTCAAACAAGTGTCTTAAGTGAAAAGCAGCCAAGTTTAACTTAGTTCCTTCTGTACTGGTCTGCTCAGGCTGCCATAACAAAATACCACAGACCGTGTACCTTAAGAAATAGAAATATAAACTGGGTGTGTTAGCACACGCCTGTAATCCCAGCACTGGGGAGACTGAGGGAGGAGGATCTTAAATGAGTTCGAGGCCAGCCAGAGCAACACGGTGGGATTCTGTTTCCAAAAACAAAAAAGAAAACAAAAAAAAGGGAACACACAGAAATGTAGCTAGGCGACATGGTGCACACTTGCAATCCCAGCAACTTGGGAGGCTGAGGCAGGAGGATCTTGAGTTTGAGGCCAGAGGCAGTGTGCATAACTTAGTGAGACCCTGCCTCAAAAATAAAAAATAAGGTGCATCTCAGTGGTGCAACACTTGCCTGGTATGTGCGGGGCCTTGCGTTCAATCCCTACTACTGCAAAATACAAACCAACAAACAAATTTACTTCTTGCAATAGAGGCTGGAGTCCACAGCCAAGGTGGTAGCTGACCCACTGCTCTTCCGGGCTTGCAGACAGCTTCCTTCAGGAGGCCTCTCCCATGGGGTGCGTTGAGGGAGTGGGGAAAGCAGGGGTTGGCCCTCTCTTCCTCTTCTTTTAAGGGCACAGTCCGATCAGATTAGGGCTCCACGTATATGACCTCATCTAACCTAGACTGCCTGCAGCTGTAGCCCTGTTTCATCCGATCCCGTCAGATCTCGGAAGCTAAGCAGGGTCAGGCCTGGTTAGTACCTGGGTGGGACACCGCCTGGGAACACCAGAAACTGTAGGCTTGGGAGAAGGACCTGGCAATCCCCTCCCAAAAATCAATCTGCCACTGAAAACCCTATGAACAGCCGAGAAGCACTGATAATAGTGTTTCCCCTGTTGTACACAGGGTCGCTATGAGTCGGATACCAACTCGACAGCACCTAACAACAACAACAACAACCACCTAGACTGTGTGCCATCAACCCTTTGTCCAGATACAGTCACACTGGGGGTTAAAGCTTCGATTTACCAATGCTGGAGGAGGAGGCCGCCTAGTTCACAGAACCTTCCATTCCAAGGCCTGACACAAAATTTCTAGCTTTATAAGTGGCCTTATGTCTTTCAATACTTGCGCCATCAGAGGAAGAACCTGGGCAAATCTTTCTCGGTCAGTACTAGAAAAAACGTTTGGGGTTGTAGCTCTCCAAGGGAATAGAATACAGTTCTTGTAAGGGGCTCAGCTTGCAGTGTGGAGTAACAATTTATCCAGGAAGGCCCTGGGGATTTGGATCGCACTTCAGCTGAATGTTGAGCTGAACAGTGCCTTGAGGTGGCGCAATGGCATGGACGTGAGTCCCTGATCACGTACAGGATTTTCACCGTGCCTGTCACTGTTGGCAGAATTTATACAATGTAAGTGGATCATCAGCCCTTTCTTCTACCCACAAACTCAGTTTTACTAGATGATTTTTTTTGTCCTTAGGCTGACGGAGGGCTAATCCATCTGTCCAAACCTGGACTACTTCCATCCCTCCAGCAGACCGGAAAGTAAGAATGGCAAAAAATATTCTTTGACTCAAGCACAAAACAAATACAGTATCCTAGCTACGAGTTACTGAAAAGTGTAGCAGAGTCCTCTCGGCAAAGAGAACCGCTCTTTTCAAAAAAAAAAAAAAAACCCTTACACTATCCAACTGGCTCACGCTGAGGCTGCTGAACTAGCCTGCTCAACGGCGCCCTAGCAGATTCTCAGCCCCTTCCAGATAACCTGGGGTAGGGAACGAGGCCATGATACCATCTGAGCTCCAACAAATCAGGGGAGACAGATCAGGATTCAGCAGCCTTTGCCAGGGTTAGACCTGGGAGTCAGACCTCATGTAGTAAATTATTTGCATCTTCTGAATTCTGGTGCCAAGAACATCAGAACACTGCCCGAAACAAATGCTCCTTCCTAGCTACTCTACTGCTTGTTGTTGTTGTTAGGTGCCGTCGAGTCGGGTCCGACTCATAGCGACCCTATGTACAGCAGATCGAAACACTTTCCGATTCTGTGCCAAGCACACGATCTTATTTATGTTTAAGCCCATTGTTGCAGACACTGTGTCAATCCATCTGGTGGAGGGTCTTCCTCTTTTGCGTTAACCTGTCACTCTTCCAAACATGATATCTTTCTCTAGGGATTGATCCCTCCTGACTACATGTCGGAAATATGTAAGATGCAGTCTGGCCATTCTTGCTTCCAAGGAGCACTCTGGTTGCACTTCTTCTAGGACAGATCTGTTGGTTCTTTTGGCAGTCCAAGGTATATTCAATAGACATCTCCAGCACCATAATTTAAAAGCATCAATTCTTCTCCTGTTTCCCTTATCCAGCTTTCACAACCATATGATGCGACTGAAAATACCCATGGCATGAGTCAGACACACCTTCGTCTTCAATGTGACATCTTTGCTTTTCAATACTCTAAAGAGATCTTTTGCCACAGCTTTTCGGGATATACTTTACATGAGAGTAGGGAGTGTTAGCAACCATCTGCAGCGTCCTTTCAATCTGGTCTCTTCTCCGAAGGACTTGTAGCCCCATGTCTTCCCATCAGGACCCCAACGTGCATTTATCTGACAACCTCAAGGTCACAGGCACGGGGAACGTCAGAAGGTTGCTGGCAAATGGCTAAAACGACAGCCCCAAAGTGAGGCGCCTATGGTAACAGATAGGGCCCTGCATGTGGGAAGACAGAGGACACCAGCGTCCTGTAGGCTGACAGGTGCATCTTCTCATCCCCCCGCTCAGGTCTGGCCAGCAGGGGTGACGAGTGGTAGGCTACCTGTCAGAGCTGGTAAGAGGTATCAAAGGCTGACAGGACCCTCATAAGAAGAGGCACAGGACCTCCCCACAATGCGGTGACGCTGGAAGAAGCTGGTGCAGAGCCCTGGAAGTGCAGCAGAAGGGGTGCAAATCCACAGGAAGGCCGCCTGGACAGAGCACGCCGTGCCTTGCTCTGACTCTGACCTGAGTGCCCAGCCTGCCGTCTACACTGCCCTGACCTGAAGTCCTGAGCACCACCACACACAGAGGGACCGAAGCCTCCACAGAGCCCCTGGGCAGCGCAAAGGACTAAAGAAAGACCACCGTGCCATCCATAGCGAGGGTGACCAAAGACCATCCGCACCTCCATCAGAAACACGCTATCTAGAAGCGCTGGGGAGTGGAGAGACAACTGCACTTCATCCTCAGACCCAGACATGGGCTGAACCGTGGTCTGCACCCCCAGATCCTCATGTTGAAGTTGTAACTCAGAATGGGATTATATGTGGACACAGGGCCCTTAAAAAGGTAATTAAATGCCGGGCGCGCGTGGCACATGCCTGTAATCCCAGCGGCTCGGGGGGCAGAGGCAGGAGGATGGCAAGTTCAAGACCAGAGGCAGTCTGCGTAACTTAGTGAGACCCTGTCTCAAAAAGTAAAAAAAAAAAAAAAAAAAAAAAAAAGGGCTGGGGGTGCGGCTCAGTGGTCCAGCACTTGCAAAGCATGCAAATGCGAGGCCCTGGGCTCAATCTCCAGTGCCAAAAAAAAAAAAGGTAATTAAACCAGAATGAGGGCCTGTAGGTGGGGCTGATCCATCCAGCTCTCTGCTATCCTCATGGAAGGAGGGGACCAGGAGGAAGACACACACAGAGCGAAGTCCAGGTTGTGACAGGGCTGTTCCCCCTGCCTTTTGTTAGGTGCTGTCGAGTCGTTGGTATCCGGCTCATAGTGACCCTCATAGGGTTTTCAATGGCTGACTGTTTCAGGATTGCCTTGGGAGTGGATTGCCAGGTCCTTCTCCCACTTTTGCTGGGAATTGAACTCGGGACCTCAGAGACTGTGGCACAGCGCTCTACCAACTGAGCTAAATCCCAGCCCTTTGTCCTTTGGTCCCTCCCTAATCCTTTTGCTAAAGAGAAGCTCCACCTAGATAGATAAGATGTCACCTGCTAAATGTTGGGTTTTTGTTTTTTTTTTTGAGGTACTTGGAGGTTGAACCCAAGGCTCTGTTTCATACTTTGTAAGTGCTCTACCACTGGGCTGCACCTCCAGCTCCTTTATTTTCTGTTTTGAGTGAGGGTCTCGCTAAGTTGCTGAGGCTGCCTTTGGCTTCAAGATCTTCCTGCCCCCAACTCCCGAGGTGCCAGGAGTATACAGGCGGCACCACTGCTGTTGTTGTCAGGTGCTGTGAAGTCAGGTCTGACTCATGGCGACCCGCATAGGGGTTTCAATGGCTGATTCTTTCAGGATTGACTTGGAAGTGGATTGCCACGTCCTTCTCCCGTTTTTGTGGTGCTGGGGATTGAACCCAGGTCCTCAGAAAGTGTGGAGCAGCGCTCTACCAACTGAGCTAAATCCCAGCCCCCTGTACCACCGCATACCTGGCCAAACCACCTCTCTTTAGATTCTCAGAACCCAGACCTTCGATGGCCTTAGTCTTTAGCTCTGCAAGTCAGTGTAAGGCTGCAGAATACTGTATTTGTTTTTTTAAAAATATGGGAACCAGCCACAGAAGGTGGAAGTCCACTGAAATTTTGTGGCCAGAGAACAAGTGATGAGACACCCCCACTGGATGACAGAGACTCCTGCCCTGCTACTCCCTTTCCTCCCCATAAAAGAAAGCCTTGCCCATTTGCCCCAAAGAAGGGCTGTGTGAAAGGTGTCCCCTTCTCTGCATGCTGAGCTGGATTTTTGAATAAAGTCATTTTCCTTGCTTCAACACTTTGTCTCTTGCAATGGGCCCAGCTGCAGTTTCCATTCCAGTGACAATGTGGGGACACTGCATAACAGGCACTTCGAAGTTGCTCTTGCTGCAAAGCACTGACTCCTTACTGGGCCCACAAGTATCCTGATCCAGACCCCCAAGAGGCACCAGAAGGTCCCCAGTCTTTGTCTTAAACCTGCAGATACCTTGGACTCCAGGAACACTGATCGATAAACTTTTTTGCTTGTTTGGTTTTTGAGACAGGGTCTCTATGTAGCCAAGGCTGGACCTGAACTCACTATGTAGCCCAGGCTGGCCTCAAATTGACGATCTTCCTGCAACACTACTCCTGGCAATAGATATCTTTTTGACAAGAGACTACAACTACCCCTCAGGCAACGACAGCTATAACAACTTCCTGGTCCCCCTCTGCAGAAGCAGAGTGGAGACAGAGACCCACCGGACCACACTGGACCTAGGCTGCTCGGCTACACGGACCTCTTCCACCTGTCCCAGTTCTTCCTCTAGTTAAACCTGAGGGTCCTATCAGCCTCCCAAAGACCTGTCTCAAAATAAAAAATTTCAAAAGGGAGCTCAGTGGAGCTCAGTGGCTCAGTGGAGAGCATTTGCCTAGCATGTGCAAGGCCCTATGTTCAAACCCCTAGTATGGCCAAATAAATAAGAAACCCAAAACACCAGAGAATAATCAAATAAATAAACAATTGCATTCCTCCTCCTCCTCCTCCTCCTCTTCTTGACACAGAGTCTCACTTTGTAGACCACACTGGTCTCAAAACTCATGGAGAACCCCCCCAGCCTCAGTCTCCCAAGTACTGGGATTACAGGTGTGGGGTAAAAACAAAAACTCTAAAAATGGTACTGAAAGTTTAGCAAATTTATAAAACGATACGATTAGAATCTGTCTATGATTGGACGAAGCAAGACCTTGGAGGGCCCAGTTTTTCTGTCTGTAGAAAGGGCTGAGCTAGATGTGTCTGCCCATCCAAATCTAGGCTTTCTGCATTATGATCTGTAGCCATCTGCCTACACAGAGAAGCAAGCATCTTGACCTAACTCCTTGTAACGGTGCTGTCTGTATCTGCATTCCTAAGGCTTTCACTAACTTAGCTCTAACTTACTCGGTGAAGTTCTGCACATATGCATGAATCCAAGAACGCTGACCAGCCCTAATGCCTGAGGAAAGGCCTGTTCTGCATCAGCTCCTATCAGGTGGGCTGATCGCAGCGGCGACTTCCACCCACCTCCTGTGCTTGGTGGCGGCCCAGGTAAGGCACAGGTCTCCTTGCTCAAAACCCGCCTGGAAGAAAGCTCGGTGGCTCCTCCTCCCCTAGCCTTCCCGCAGAACCAAACCCCGATCTGTGATCTACTCCCCGCCCCTCTCTCTTCCCCTATCACTCCCTACCTTGCTGTCTCCACTCTAGCCATGCCTGTCCCCCTTACTGTGCTTTGGACTCCGGCCTGGGCCCCAGATGGCCTCCCTGCCAGCTCGCTCACTGCCTCCAGGCCCCTGCTCAAATGTCATCTCATCAGAGAGCCTTCTCTGTCTAAAGCAGCCCCGTCCTCCTCCCCACCCCTCATCCCAGCATCCTGCACTCGACATTACCCATTCCTTGTCTGTTATCTGACCCCCGCCAATGGGCTTTGTGTTAATGCCGCATCCCAGGACCTAGGTGTTCAGCGTGTCTTGGTTTTACCTCTGTGTCCTTTTGCTAAGGCCGCTATACCCAAGCTCCGCATACTAAGTGGCTCCAACCCCAGGTATTTGTGTCCCACAGTTCTGGCAGCCAGAATCCCGAAGTCAAGGGGTCAACACTAGTTCCTTTTTTTTTTTCTTTTCTTTTCTTTTGTGGTACTGGGGGTTGAACCCAGGGCCTCGCGCCTGCATGCTCTGCAAGTGCTGGACCACTGGGCTGCACCCCTGGCCCATTTTTTTACTTTTTGAGACAGGGTCTCGCTAAGTTATGCAGACTGCCTCTGGTCTCGAACTTGCGATCCTCCTGCCTCTGCCTCCCGAGCCACTGGGATTACAGGCGTGTGCCACTGCGCCAGGCTACACTGGTTCCTTTTGAGGGCCTCTCCCATGTGTCTCGATGGCTCCTGGCGGTTGGCTGGCAGTCTGGTGTTCACTCTCTGGTAAATGCATCGCTCTGATCCCTGCCTTCATCTGCCCATAGTGTCTTTCTTCTATGCATGTCTGTGTCTGCTTCCAAGTTTCCCCTTTTTGTAAGGACACCACACCCTACTGGCCTCATTTTACCTTGATTATCTCTGTAAAGACCCTTTTTCAGTGTTGAGTGTGGCAGCGCTTGCCTGTAATAACAGTGACTCGGGAGGTGGAGGTAGGAGGATCGCAAGTTCAAGGCCAGAGGCAACCTTAGTACCTTAGTACTTTAGTGAGACTCTGTCTCCAAATAAAAAAATAAAGAATGGGTGCAGCTGAGGGAAACCGCACTTGCAGAGTATATGCGAGGCCTTGGGTTCAACTCACAGGTACCGGAAAAAAAAAAGACCCTATTTCCAAACAAAGTTACATTTTGAGGCATCTGAGGTACGAAGAGTTGGGACTTCAATCTGTCTTTTTTAGAGGATTTAATTCAACCCATAGCAACCACCAGCAGCTACATGGCAGGGGGCAAGTTAGCTAACAGACGTTGGTGAAGACTAGTAATTGCACCTACCTGGTTTGGCTAATGAAGTCAGGGTCCCTGGCAGCCAGCAAAGAGGCACAGCCTTACGTGAGCTGTATGGCCACAGACACGGAAAAGGCAGGGAAGCTCAAAAGGCCCGCTTTGGGGCCGGGCCACACTGGGGCTGAGCCTTTCTCTGCCGTTGGCTGGCTTAGCCTGAGCCTGATCTCAAGCTATGTTGGAAGAATTACATGAAGATGTGCACCCAGCCCTTAACACACGGCAAGCTCTCTGTGAACGCCAGCGGCCACACGCAGAGCTAAGGTAGGTGTCATGTGTCACCCTCGCCCCAGTGCTGACGTGTGGTTAATCCTGCAGGGTGGCTGGTCAACTCACTGCCTGATCACAGCAACACAGAACAAGAAGTGCAGCCAAGACGAGACGGTGGTGGGATTCCTTGGGTAACAATCGTTAACAAAAAGTCACCTCTTAAATCTTTTATCCAGCACAATACGACCAAAGGGGTTCGAATCAGTGAGCGAATCCTTGAGGAAGGGAGGCTGTGTGGAGCTGGACTTTCGTCCTTTGGTTGGAAGGGAATGAATGAAACCCGCCTGTACTATTCGTTCCTAACAAAACTCTTTCCTGGGTGAGAACGGGCGTTGACGGACAGGAAGATAATTCCAGCAGGGCTCACGGAACCTGAATGCCCCATTACCCTCCGTGGGGCTGGAAGAGCTGCACCTGGGTATATTTACGGGCTCAGACCTCCGTCAGAAGCTTTGCTCACACTTAGTAGGGCTCTTCTCTGTTTTTCCCATCACTAGGATGGAAACGGGCTGGGATTTAGCTCAGTTGGTAGAACGCTGCGCTGCAGTCTCTGGGGTCCGGAGTTCAATTCCCAGCACCACAAAAAGGGGAGAAGGACCTGGCAATCCACTCCCAAGGCAATCCCGAAACACTCAGCCATTGAAAACCCTATGAGGGTTGCTGTGAGTCGGACACCGACTCCACGGCACCTAACAACAACAACAACAACAGGATGGAAACAAAACTTATGTCTGCTACATGCTGTACTGAGGGTCCATGTGCTTCAAAATGCAGTCTGGAGCTGACCAAGGCACTGTCCATCCAGCACCCACCACAGCCCTGGCGACTAGGAATATGGCAGGAAGAGAGAACTGGCATGCATTGACTGTGCCCCATGGTGACAGAGGAGGATTCTATGTCCCTGTCTTCTCATCTAAGACAGGAAGAACTGTACTACCTTCCCCCGGGGTTGAGTCAGTTAATATAAAACAACCTGCTTCACCTGCATTAGCTAAACCAGCTGTCTGAGGATCCAATGGATGAAGCCACCCCATTCTGTATTAGGAGGCTACTAGAACCCCAAGGGCCTGCAGCCATAGCACCGTGGCATCCAATTACGTTAGATCTCGGGAGCTAAACAGGGTCGGGCCTGGTTAGTACTTGGATGGGAGACCGCCTAGGAACACCAGGTGCTGGAGGCTTGGGAGAAGGACCCAGAAACCCACTCCCAAAAATCAATCAGCCATTGAAAATCCTATGAACAGCAGAGAAGCAATGACGATAGTGTTTTCCCTGTTGTACATAGGGTCACTGTGAGTCGGACATGGACTTGACGGCACCTAACAACAACAACAACAGAACCCCAAGAGACCCAGTCACCTGTCCAGGACTAGAAGTCACTGTGGGAAATCCCGAGCACCACACCTGGCTGTGTCTGATATTTCTTACCTTGTACCATAACTCCTTCATCATGTGTATCCTGACACCAAAGCTTTTGGTTGACTATTGGTACTTGTTTTTTAACACAGAACAATGACTACACGGAGCGGTAAGCACGGTTAGGATGGAAAATTTTGCTATATGCACTTAATCATAATTTAGATGGGGGAGACACAGGGATGTGTTACGGAAACAGGCTTGCTGAGGACACCACAGGGCCAAGGACACTCGCCTAGCCCTCCTTCCCGGAAGCCCACTGCAGTGTCCTCTCTGGAAAGGTCTGTCACCTGGCCTGGTGGCCTCCGGTGCCTCCTGCAGTCCCTCTCCTGCTCAGGTGGCCTCTACAGGGCTGACCCCAGGGCTCACCCTCAGGCCAGGCGCTTGGCTGGTCCCCCAGCACCTGCTCTCCCAGGGTCCTGACTTTGCGGCGCTCCTGCCCCATCCAACCTCTCTTCACTGTGGGAGCCCGGGCCACACTCCTGGGCCTCCCTTCTCTACTATGCTCAGGACCTGTCTCAGGACTGTAAGACGCCCCCGCCTGGCGGCTCCCCAGAACGCCACTCCAGTCCGGGGCACAATCCAGACCCCCAGGGCCTGCTTGCATCACACTGGGGCTTCAGCGAGACAAATCCAAACGTCCCACACAACCCCCGGTCCTCCTGCCCCTCCCCCATGGAGCCTGCTCCCCCGCGGCCTCCCCATCTCAGCCCCTGGCCTCCCACCTGGCATCGCACTCGACTCCTTGCCCTCCCAGATCCCTCGTCCAATCACGCGCAGACCTCGTCAGCAGCACATGGAAAGTCACTAAGTCCAGAATGGGACAGGCGCTTCCCCACCGGCCTGGTTACAGCCTGGCCTCCCACGTGTCTCCCGGGAACTGCCCTGGCTGCATCCACCTGGGTGCCCCACCCAGCAGAGCAGCTGGACTGGCTCTGTCGCCTAAAACGGAAGCCAGGCCACGCCACTCTGTCAACCACCACCCTTGCCCTGCGTGGCTTTCCTTTAACCCAGGGGCCACAGCAGTGCCTGAAGGACAAGACCGGAAGCCCTGTCCACCCTTTGCCTCTCATGCCCCACATGCTGTGCCCTTCCTTCCCTCGCTCGCTTTGTGTGGACTTCATGGGTGTCCTTGGACCCTCGGATCCACCACAGTCTCTGCATTTGATCACATGGTACCCTCTTTAGCAAGGCCTTCCTTAATGGCCCCATTTAATAATACTGCACTGTCCTCCGATCATCACTGTCCTCTCACTTCTTTTGTGTGTACACGCGTGCATGTGCATGCAATAAGTACAGAACCCAGGGCCTCTTGCACGCTAGGCAAGGGCTCTACTGAGCTGCACCCTAGACCGCCTCCCTTCTTCACTGTGGCCACAACAGCGATCATTATCTAGCATCCTGTACACGTTATTGATTGTCCTTCTCCCTCCCATCCATATTAGATGGGGTGTAGGGTCTCATTGTTTTTGTTCTCTGAGGTGCCCTAATATCTAGAACATCGCTGGCATCTGGCGCTCAAAGAGCTTCTGAGTGAGTGAATGGGTGAATGAGTGAGGGGACAATGCTTTAAAAGCTCCTTGAAGGCGCACGCCTATAATCCCAGCAGCTTAGGAGGCGGAGGCAAGAGGCTCGCAAGTTCGAGACCAGAGACAGTCTGAGAAACTTAGTAAGACCCTGTCTCAAAAAAAAAAAAAAAAAACCCGTAAAAAAAATGGGGTGGGGGTACAGCTCAATGGTCCAGCACTTGCAGAGCATGCAGGCACAACATCCTGGGTTCAACCCCCAGTACCACAAAAAAAAAAAAAAAAAAAAAAAAAAGCGCCTCTAAGAAAACTTCAACCACACTCAAAACCTATATTTTAAAAGGGAGGTTAAAATGAGCAAATATAAAGTTTTTCATGTGTGCAGAAACAAAGCCAGTCTAACAGAATATTTCACTGCTCAAGGACTTTTCTTACCAAGTTTATAAGTTTCCCTGGATCAAGATGTATTTATTCTAAAACAAGTGAGAAGACATTCTGCACTGATGGACTAGAGGACTTAATATTGCTAAGATGGCAGTATCCTCCAAAGTGATCCACATATTCAGTATAAATCCTACCAAAAGCCTAGCTGACCTTTTGCAGAAATTGATAAACGATACTTTAATTCACAGGGAATTGCAAGAGAGCTTGAATAGTCAAAACAGTTCTAAAAAAAAGAAAAACAAAGTTGAAGGATTCTCATTTTCCTGATTTCAAAACTTACTACAAAGGTACAGTAATAAAATCAGCATGGTAGGGTGGGGATGTGTAGCTCAGAGGTAGAGCATATGCTTAGCATGCATGAGGCCCTGGGTTCCATCCTCAGTACGGGGGGAAAAAAAATAAAATAAAAAAAAAAAAAACCACACTGTGGTAGTAGCATAAATATAGACATTCAGACCAATGGAAAAGAAATGAGTCAACAAGTAAACTCATATCTCTATGGTTAATCAATTATCAACAAGGGTTCTAAGACCATTCAACAGGAAAGGAACAGTCTCTTCAGCAGCTAGTGCTGGAACAACTGGATCTCCATACCATGTACAAAACGGATCCATTAACTCAAAATGGATCAAAGACCTAAATGTAACACTAAAACTATAAAACTCTTAGAAGAAAGCATGGGGGCAAATTCTAATTTTCCCATTCTTAGATTTGGCAGTCATTTCTTATACAGAACCAACTCATGCAAAAAATAGATAAGTTAAATGTCAGAATAAAAACCTTTTGCCAGGTGTGGCACACACCTATAATCCCATCTACTTGGGAAGCTGAGACAGGAGGATTCCAAGTTTGAGGCCAGCTTGGACAACTTAATGAGATTTTGTTTCAAAATAAAAAAATAAAAGGGGGAGAATGTGGCTTAGGGGTATAGCACTTGCCTGGCAGATACGAGGCCCTGGATTCAGTACTGCAAAAAACAAAAATAGCAAAAAAAGGCTTTCCTGCATCAAAGTGCACTATGAAAATAAAGTGAAACAAAGGCCAGTCGTGGTGGTACACACCTGCAATCCCAGCACTTAGGAGGCTGAGGTAGGAAGGTCATGAGTTTGAGTCCAGCCTGGGTTAAACAGAATTCAAAGCCAGCCTGAGCTACATAGTAAGACCTTGTCTTAGAAAACAAACAAATTAGAAACAAATAAAAAATAAAAAATGAAATGGTAACTCACAGAATGGAAATACTACCAGCAAATTGCAAATCAAAAAGGGTATGGTGTCCAGAATATATAAATAACTTTTACACATCAACAATAAAAAGATAAACAGCCCAGTTTCAAAATGGACTAAGTACCTTAACAGAAATTTCTTCAAAAGAGAGATACAAATAGCCAGCGTACACATGAAAATACTCCCCAAAGTATTAGTCATTAGGGAAGTGCAAATCAAAACTACAATGAGATATTACTTCATACACACTAAGATGGCTATTTTAACAAAATGGAAATAAGTGTTGGTTGTTGTTGTTGTTGTTGTTGTTAGACCTGTTGAGTCAATGTCTGACTCATAGTGACCCTATGTACAAGAGGTGAAATCAGTACTGTTAGTGCTTCTCTGCTATTCATAGGGTTTTCAATGGTGGTTTGATTTTTGGGAGTGGGCTGCTGGGTCGTCTCCCAAGCCTACAGCACCTGGTGTTCCCAGGTAGTCACCCATCCAGTAGTAACCAGTCCTGACCCTGCTTAGCTTCCAAGATCTAACGGGATCAGACGCCACAGTGGTATGGCTGCAGGCAGAAGTGTTGCCCAGGCTATCCCTGAACTTGCGATCCTCCTGCCTCATCCTCTGCAGCTCGTTGATTATTGGCGCGTGCCATCATGACTGATTAAGTGTTGGTAAGGTTGTGGAAAAACTGGAACCCTCATGAGTTGCCAGTAGGCATGTAAGACAGTAAATAGTAAAACTGCCAGGAAAAGCAGTTCGGTAGTTTTCAGTAAGCGAAACAGTTTCCATTCGACCTAACAATTCCATTCCTAAATATACACACAAAAGAACTGAAGATTGGTGCTCAAACAAAAATTTGTACACAAATATACACAGTATCACTATTCACAATAGCCCAATATCAACTGATGAATGGATAAAAGCATATGGTCTACCTATACAATGGAAGATTATTTAACCTTTAAAACAATGGGAATTCTGCTACATGCTACCACATGGATGACCCTTGAGAACACTATGCTAAGTCAAACACAAAGGTTTGCAAACTGGATAATTCCTTTATATAAAATGTCCATAGAGACAAAAAGTGGAATAGCATGCCGGGTACAGTGGCGCACATCTGTAATCCCAGCGATTCAGGAGGCAGAGGCAGGAGGATTGCAAGTTCAAGACCAGAGGCAGTCTGCGTAACTTATCAGACTGTGTAACTGTCTCAAAAAGTTAAAAAAAGGGGCTGGGGGTGCAGCTCAGTGGTCCAGCACTTGCAAAGCAAATAAGTGCAAGGCCCTGGGTTCAACCCCCAGTACCGGAAAAAAAAAAAAAAAAAAAAAAGAAAGTGGAATAGCAGTGGTTTGGGAAGAAGTAAGAACAAAGAGAGACTATTTAATGGGTACAAGGTTTCCTCATTGGGTACTGAAAATGTTTTGGAAGTAGACACTAGTGATGACTGTAAAACACTGTAGATATCCTGAAAGCCATTCAACTGTACACTTAAAAATGCATAACTGGTGAATCTGATCTCAATTAAGACCAAAAACCCATAACAAACAGTGTTCCCTCCCCTAACAAAAAGCATGCTGTTCTTTGGCTCCTAGCAAGCTGAGCACTCAAAGGGTGAAACGCCCTGAAGTTAAGGTGCCTCAATTTCACTCTCTGGCTTTTCTCTTCCCCTAAAAAAAGGACCCTGCCTCTGGGCAAGCTACCTTCAGCCTGAGAACTCCTCAGCTGGAGTGATATAGCCAAGAACTCTAAAGCTTTCTTTTCTGAGCTAAAGAAAGACTTCAGGAGTGGGCTTCTGCCCCATCCAGACAGCACCTGACCATGGCATTTGCATGTTGTAAACACGCCTTGCAAGGGACCAGCAGCTTCCTGGCCACGAGCTGCAGTATTTGCCTCCACTGAGCCTGACAGCCACCTGTCAGGGCTGAGCTGCTGCCCAGGTAGGGCACTGGGGTCACCCTGCTCACATTCTTCCCTCACTCCTGTTCCGGGACAGGGTAAAATGAGATATTCTCCCTCTCTGAGCTGGGTGGTCTGGATCTGTGGAACAGAGCTGGGCAGATCCCAATTCCCAGCCAGCACTCACATTCCAAGCTCAAGGTCAGGCCAGACAGCCACAGCACAGGGCACAACTTCTTCAAGCCCAAGTGTTCTCTACTGACCTGCTACCATGGTCAGCTGAGAGCTTACAAATTACTGTGTCATCGTCCCTGTGTGCAGGATAGGAAAACACAATGGTCTGACCCATCGGTCATATGCACAAGGCTCAACGTCAAGACCACATGTGACCGGTTTCCATCTTCACCAACCTGAGTCTTTTCCCTCATCCAAACACATATACACAAACACACACACACGCACATGCACTCATGTACATTAACTAGTTTGGGGCAGTCTTCAACATTTATTTTATCATTTACTCATCGAGGAATTATCAGCTGGCAGTAAAAAGGTCAAAAAAGTAGAGCAAAGACAAAAATGCAGGAAAAATCCTAGGCGGTACATAAAGAACAATGTTTGAATAACTGAGTTGACAATTTTAAATTTTATCTTGTGTAGATGTAAACATTATTAAGAAAAAGATTATTAGCCGGGCACGGTGGCGCACACCTGTAATCCCAGCAGCTGGGGAGGTGGAGGGAGGAGGATCGCAAGTTTGAGACCAGAGGCAGTCTGTGTAACTTAGTGAGACCCTGTCTCCAAAAGTAAAAAAATGGGCTAGGGGTGCAGCTCAGTGGTCCAAAACTTGCAAAGCAAGCAAGCGTGGGGCCCTGGGTTCAACCCCCAAACCGCAAAAAAATAAAAAAAAAGATTATTCAACTAAATCAACACTATAAAGAATTCTACGCTTAGGAAGGTCTGGAGGGAGGTATATACACTGATAAGCCAACAGTGGGTGACTCTGAGTGGCTTTTTCCCTGTATTTTCTAGTTGTTACGATCATGAATTTTATGCGATAATAAAAAGACAATGCTGTGTCCGCCTCCGTGCAATCCAAACAGTATACACCCCACATACCTTGTTGAGCTTGCCAAGTGAAGATATGAGATCTGCCCATTCACTGGAGGATTCAAAATTTCTTAAAGCCTTTTCAATCACTGAAGAGTAATTTCTGTATCTGTAATCATTTAAGAGCTCTTGCTCTTCCGGATCCATCTTACATCCTCACAGAGAAGAAAGTATCTAAAAGCAAATCAAAAAATCAACAAATGAGGGACCTGGTCAAGGACACAAATCCTCCCCAGCCCAGCGCTACAGAAGAAGTGTATCCACAAACACTCTCCGCACAGACTCCCCGGGCAATCCAGTTCAAATATTTAGCAAGCCTTCTGGGCCAGGCACTACAGTAAATAAAAGATAAAGAGTTCCGGCCTTGGTGGATTCTGAGGGAAACGAATGCACAGAGAAGAAAGCAATAAGGATGCTAAGTTCCACTTAATTGACAAGATTAATTTTAAGAGTAAAACTCGCAAAGCTGCTAAGTTACCTACTGTGGCCAGCTGGTGATTCTGACTGCAGACGGCCCCTCCCATCACAGCGCATTTATAAAACCTAAAGACAAGCTTTTAACTCGAATGGTCCATTTAACAATACAGTCCTCTACAACCAGACTAGGAGACTGGAAATATTCTACAAGAAAATGAGGTGGGGAAAAAAATAAAGCATTAAGGAAAATAAGGACGCGGGCTGGGCACGTAGCTCGGTGGCAGAGTGCTTGCCTAGCCTTAGGTTGGAGCCCCAGCACTAGAAAAGCAAACAAGCAAACAAAAAATGAAAAGAAGATAAGAATGGGATGAGGAAGCCTCTGACAGCAGCACCATTCCACACAACTGTACGCTATTGCACAATGGAAGGGAACAAAGTGATGACGTATCTGATCACATTGACAAGCCTCAATCCCACCTCAGTTCAGAGACCACCTCAAGAACAAGTTTGATGTGTTAGACACTAATGATCGAAGACCAGATGAGTTGTGGCATGACATGAAAGGCATCATTCATATGCCGGGCGCGGTGGTGCACACCTGTAATCCCAGCGGCTTGGAAGGCGGAGGCAGGAGGATCACAAGTTCAAGACCAGAGGCAGTCTGTGTAACTTAGTGAGACCCTGTCCCAAAAAAAGTAAAAAAAAAAAAAATGGGCTGGGGTGCAGCTCAGTGGTCCAGCACTTGCAAAGCATGCAAGCGCAAGGCCCTGGGTTCAACTTCCAGGACCAAAAAAAAAAAAAAAAAAAAAGACATCATTCATGAGGAAAGCGAAAGGTTATTAAACAGACAGGAAAAAAGAAAACCCCAAATTACATGTCAAAAGAGCCTCTGAAACCTGCCCTTGAACTTTGAGCAGCTAAGTAAAATGAAGTCATGACAGAGATAAAGAACTAAATAGAAGATTTCAAAGGGCAGCCGGAGAAGACAAAATCAAATATTATAATGACATATGCAAAGATCTGCAAATAGAAAACCCAAAGGGAAGAACATACTTTGTTTTTTCTCAAGCTTAAAGAATTGAAGAAAAAATTCAAGCCTTGAGTAGTAATAGTGAAGGATTCTACAGGAAAAATATTAAACGACACCAGAAACATCAAAAGATGGAAGGAATACACAGCATCACTATATCAAAAAGAACTGGTGGATGACCAACCATTTCAAGAGGTAGCATATGATTAGGAATCAATAGTACTGAAGGAAAAAGTGGAAGCTGCCTTGAAGGAATTGGCGAAATACAAGGCTCCAGGAATTGATAGAATACCAATTGAGATATTTCAACAAATAGATGCAGCCCTGGAGGTGCTTACATGTTTATGCCAACAGATTTGGAAAACAGCTACCTGGCCAAGTGACTGGAAGAGATCCATATTTGTGCCTATTCCCAAGAAAGGGGATCCAACTGAATGTGGCAATTATTGAACAATATCATTAATATCTTCATGCGAGTAAAATTTTGCTACAGTTCATTCAAAAGTGACTGCAGCAGTTTATAGACAGGGAGCTGCTGGAAAATCAAGCCAGATCCAGAAGAGGGTGTGGAACCAGGGACATCATTGCTGATGTCAGATGGATATTAGCGAAAAGCAGAGAATACCAGAAAGATGTCTATCTATGTTTTATTGACTATGCAAATTGACTATTGACTGTATGGATCACAACAAATTATGAATAACACTGCCAAGAATGGGAATAGCAGAGCACTTAATTGCACTCTCATCAAGAATCTATACATGGACCAGGAGGCAGTCGTTTGAACAGAACAAGGAAACACGCCCTGGTTTAATGTCAGGAAAGGTGTGCACCAGGGGTGCATCCTTTCTCTATATCTCCTCAATCTCTATGCTGAACAAATAATCTGAGACACTGGTCTTTATGAAGAAGAATGTGGCGTCAGGATTGGAAGAAGACTCATTAACAACCTGCATTTTGCAGATGACACAACTGTGCTTTCTGAAAGTGAAGATGATTTTTTTTTTTTTTTTTAGTGAAGAGAATTTGAAACATTTACTGATGAAGATCAAAGAACACAGCCTTCAGTACAGATTGAAAACAAAAATCCTTATATCTGGGTCAGTAAGCAACTTCATGATAAACAGATAAAAGACTGAGATTACCCAAGATTTTTCTTTACTTGGTTCTACAATCAAAACCCGTGGAAGCAATAGTCAAGAAATCAAAAGACACATTGCATTGGGAAAAGCTGTTGCAAAAGACCTCTTTAAAGTGTTGAAAAGTAAAGATGATATCACATTGAAGACAAAGGTGCACCTGACTTATGCCATATTTTCAGTTGTATCATATGCTTGTGAAATGCTTGAATAAAGGAGACAGGAAAAGAACTGATACTTTTGAATTATAGTGCTGGAAATGAGTATTGAATATACCATGGACCACCAAAAGAACCAACAGATCTGTCCTAGTAGAAGTGCAACCAGACTGCTCCTCAGAAGCAAGGATGGCCAGACTGTGTCTTATGTATTTTAGATACGTTGTAAGGAGGGACCAATCCTCAGAGAAGGACATCATGTTTGGGAGAGTGGTGGGTCAACAGAAAAAAGAAAGCCCCTCAACTAGATGGATTGACACAGTGGCTGCAACAATGGTCGTGAGCCTCCACAGTGTCTGGAGTGTTTCATTCTGTTGTACGTAGGGTCACTGAGTTGGACTCTACTCAACGGCACCTAACAACAAGAGAGTGGAAGAGGGCAGCCAAGTAAGACCATATATTGTCTGATTCCATATGTGAGATACTCAGAGTGGGCACATCTATAGTGACAGCATGCAGGTTAATGGTTGCCTGGGGTGGGGTAGAAAAAAGCAGTGACTGCCAGCTGGCCACGGGCAAGTAACAGAAATGTGGATTGTGGTGATGGCTGCACAACTCTGTAAATTCATTAGAAATCACTGAATTATGTACCTGAATAAATTATGTACCTGAATCTATGATCGGTAAATGATATCTAAATCACATTGTTGATGAAGAAAAACTAAACTCGGAATTCATCCACTCAGCAATATCCTTCCTCAGTCTTCCTCTTCCCAGAAGGTAGCCTCTCCCTTGGTGGAACCTTTTGTTACTCTGGGCCCTTCTTCCTTTCCTTTATCTGCCATTACCAACCCCAGTCCTGTTGGTTCTCCTTCCAAAAACAACTGTTGACTCCATTGCTTTTCATCCCACTGCACTGCTGTGCAAGCTACCTGCCCCCTGCAGTTTCCAGAAGCTTCCTAATGACTCTATCACTCTTATCCCTCTCCGATATATTTGTACACAGCACTCCAGAAATCCTCTTAAAATATATATTAAAACTTATAACTGCCATTTTTAAAACTGCTCCTACTAAGCTTATAATAAATGCAAACCCTTCCCTCCTCCGTCTACAAGGCCCCACCCACCTCTCTCCTCACTCACTTGGGACATACTCTGCATGTCCCAAGACTGAGTCATATCCTACCACAGAGCCTTTGCACATGCTGTTCCTGTCTGCAAAATATACTGTAGTATGCACATGTACCTACAAAGTTCATTCTTAGGGAGGCCTGTCCCTTTTTTTGAAATAACAGCCTTTACACTTTTTAAAAATATGAAAGGATGCCAATGAGAGGTGGTGGTTTAATTTTGCCAAGGAAAGCCTGAAACGTTCACACATTCAAAAAGCTCATATTGTTGTTGTTGTTAGGTGCCATCGAGTCCTCTCTGACTCACAGCGACCCTCATAGGGTTTTCAATGGCAGATTGTTTCGGGATTGCCTTGGGAGTGGATTGCCAGGTCCTTCTCCCATTTTTGCGGTGGTGGGAATTGAACTCGTGACCTCAGAGACTTCAGAGCAGTGCTCTACCAACTGAGCTAAATCCCAGCCCAAAAAGTTCATCGTTGGATTAATTTCCCCCTGCTAGGGAATTTCCAGGCCTGAAATCGAGAGTAACTGCAGCCCTGCCATACTCCGTGCCTAGACTGCTTACTCTGTTAAGTGTCTGAGCACTGAGGAAAAAGGTGAGCAAGACGGAGTTCCTGGTCTCCTAGTTCACAGCCTCATAAAAGAGGAGATATCCAAATGAGTAATTTCAACTTACTGTGGCACACGCAGTGGTAGAAGGGGGGCTGAAGAGTCTGCCTCCTGCAAGAAGAAAAGAAAGAGGAAGGCCAACTGCCAGCCGAGAAGTCCTCAAAGTCCACAAGTGTGGGCTGCTCATGTTACCAGGAAGAGAGCTGCATCGCCGATAAGGGGTGTGCCCAGGAGGTGGGGCGCAAGAAGGACATCAGCCAGTTAGAGCCGGTAACTGCAGAAGTTCACTGTTACGGTTGGCTGTATGGACAAAGGACTATTTGGTGTAACTTAACAGCACAGGAGAGAAGTTTGGGCATAGTCACTCAGGCAAGGTTCTTTATTTCAAAATACGGGGCATTCTGATATTAGACATTACACCAGGCTTGTGCATGAGCTTGGTACATCCATGATTTATGCATGCCTTTATCTCCTGCAGCGGGCTGGAATTTAGCTCAGTTGGTAGAGCGCTGCACTGCAGTCTCTTAGGTCCCGAGTTCAATTTCTAACACCGCAAAAATGGGAGAAGGACCTGGCAATCCACTCCCAAGGCAATCCTGAAACAGTCAGCAATTGAAAACCCTAAGAGGGTCGCTATGAGACGGATACCAACTCAACAGCACCTAACAACAACAACCATCTCCTGCAGCCCGTAGGAGTCCTGTGAGATGGGTATGAATAACCCCAAGATGATGATACCGGGAATCAGGCCGTTCAGAAAACTGCCCAGGTCACTTAGCAAGCAGCTGGTAGAACCAGGATTCCAGCTGGGCTCAGTGACATACCACATTATGCTAGGGCAAAAAATGATTCGTTCTGCCCTTTATAGCTCTTTTGTGAATAGTCTCACAATCCATCTTGGATATCTTCTTTGTGAGATTCAATAGTTCAGTAAACTGACAGTTATATAGACTACAAACAATTACACACACAAAGAAGCAATCATATAAACAAGTGTACTTGACCAGATGTGGTTGATGTTAGGTACCATGGAGTTGGTATTCAACTCATAGCAACCCTACTTACAACACATTAAACATTTTGTCAGTCCTTCTCTGCTATTCATAGGGTTTTTAATGGCAGATTGATTTTTGGGAGTGGGTTGCCAGGTCCTTCTCCCGTCCAGACATTAGTCACCTTAAAATTGAAAATATCAGTAGGAAATCGCTCACTTTATCCATTTCTCTCTCTCTCTCTCTCTTTTTTTTCTTTTTTTTTGTCTTTCGAGACACAATTTCCCTGTGTAGCCCAGGCTGTCCTGGAACTTGCTATGTAGACCAAGCTGGCCTCAAACTTGTTGCAATCCTCCTGCCTCAGCCTCCCCAGTGCTGGAATTACAGGCATGCACCACCCCGCCCAGCTTCCATTCTTGATTTCTTAGAAAAACAAGCTCAAGAGAAAAGCCATCTGCCAGATCCCAAAGAAGTTCACTGCAAATGTGCTTCCAATGAAGGGAAGTGTGAGATGAAAAAGAAGACAGAGCGAAAAATGACAAATAGCAACCCTTCCATGAGCAAGAACATTTACCCACAGATGATGACCTCAGTCTGCAGCACAGAAACACTTCCCCAGTGGCCTAATCATCTCTAGGACACAGTATATTGAATTTGACCTTTCAGAGTGCCGATTAGATTGTACTGGAAAATTTTAAGACACCTAATAGCAGTGGGCTTTGGGTTTTCTTTTGTTGTTGGTGGTGGTGGTTGGTTGGTTTCACGATCTAACAAAAGCCCTACAAAGGCTTCCCCAAGTGTGGGGCTGCTGTCCCCAGGTGAGGGCAACACGTGCAGGTGACCATCTCAGCAGCAGCCTCATTGTGAGGAGCGAAGGGGGCACGCGTGCTCGCGGCAGATGGGGATCTAGGCTGGCACAGCGCGCACTGCGGCTGGATCCCCACTCCCGGATACAGGCGGTCCGAGACCGAGCCTCGGGGCTCAAAGGTGGGCGTCCCCGGGCTTGGCGGGGACGGAGCCGAGCGACAGCCTGAGCCCCCGCCCTCAGCGGGCTGCAGGGTGGGCGGGGTGACCCGGCTGACCGCCACCTGCGGCCTGGGGCTCGGGCGCCGCGGGGCGAGGGGTACGAGGGACCCCCCCCCAGGACGCCGCCGGGGGTCCCGGCCGAGCCCCACGCCCACGCGCGGCCTGGGCGGCGCCGCCCGGTCCCTGTAGCCGCTCGCGCCGCGGGCCACCTGCCCCGGGCCGCGGGGAGGAGACACCCGGCTCCTCCGGCCGAGCCCGGGCCCGAGGCGTGGACGCCAGGCCGGCGCGGGCACGACTTACCGGCGGCGTCGGCCTCCGTCCGCGGGCGCGCCCACGCGCGGCGGGGCGGAACCTGCCAGGATGCGAGAGACCGAGCCAGGAAAGCGGCGGCGCGCCGGGAGCCCGCACCGCGGAGGAAGCGCCCCTCCTGAGCCCAGCCGCAGCGGCTCCGGGGGCGGGGCCAATGAAGGGGCGGGGCCCGCTCCGTGGAGGGGGGGACGAGGCAGGGACGAGGCGAGCAGGGCGGGGCGAGCAGGGCGGGGCGAGCAGGGCGGGGCGAGCAGGGCGGGGCGAGAGGTGGGCCCTCGGCGCGTGGGGTGGGAGCGGAGGGCCGATTATTGGGGGCGGGGCCTCGGCGTGCAGGGTGGGGCCTCGGCGCTCAGGGCGGGGCCGAGAGATGGGCCCTCTGCTTGTGGGGGGGAGGCGGAGGGCCCGTCCTTGGGGGCGGGGCCTCGGCACACAGGGCGGGGCCGAGAGGGGGCTCTCGGCGCGTGGGGTAGGGGCTGAAGGCCGGCCCGTAGGGGTGGGGCCTCCGCACGTTGGGCGGGTCCAAGAGGTGGGCCCTCGGCGCCTGGGGTGGGGCGGAGGAACCGCCTTCGGGGCGGGGCCTAGGCACGCTGGGCGGGGCCAAGAGGTGGAGCCTCGGCGCCTGGGGTGGGGACGAAGGGCCGGTTCTAGGGGACCGGGCAGGATTGCAGCAAGTGGTCAACGCTGCTGTTGTGTTTGGGTGGCCAAGTCTAAGCGCTCTTCCAGCTTCGCCTGGGCGTCGCCCCGAGAGGGAGCCACTCTGGAAAGGCTTCGCACTGGTGGGCAGGGTGGCCTGTGCCCCTCACCTAGGGCTTCCCTGACACAACCGAAGAGAAGGGGACTTAGGTCAGCGCCTGCTCAGAGTCGTCCACCCGTGTTCCGCCCTTAGAAGAGGCTTCGCTGTTAGAAACTTGGCAAGGAGACTCCTGGGGCCGATAAGGTGCATGGCTCTTGCCTCATCCCACACCCCAAATCCCTACGCTCCGGGAGGAGGCAGAATGAACCTGTTCATGCTCACTGAGCAGAAAGCTTGGAGGCCCTGGTGAATTATGGTGGCCCCATCTTCTGGGGGCCAGAGGAGGTGCTCATTTCTTCCTGGGCACAGGACTTCATGTCAACTCTAGAGAGCACTAATATTTGCAGACACTCACCTCTTCCTGTCATCCAGATCCACCCAACCTGGCCTGATAGCCCAGGGCAGGGAGCATCTTGAGGCCATCCGGTCTGTAGTGCTCACCTGAACTTTGGTCTTATCCTGATGGCCCCAGCTGGGGGTCGCAGCCAATCAAATCAGTGCCACCTGTTGGTTAAGTTTGTAATTTCTGTTGTGGCCTCTCCCATTTTAACCTCCGAAAATCCCTTAGAAAGTTTTAGATGAAGTCTGGGATTCACTGAGGCTAGGCAGCCCATGAATGAGCTTGGGAGGGTGGGGAAGCTCCGTGAACAGGTGGAAATTGCATAGAATACTTTTCGAATATGTATGTTTCTGGTGAGAGGGTGTGGTTTCTATCAGATTCCAGAGTAATCTATCACCTCTCCCAAAACACCATCTGTCAATCCACCCACGGGATACTGGACCTTTGGTCTAGCTTGTTAGGTGTCATGGAGTTGGTGTCCAACTCATAATGATCCTGTGTACAACAAGTAAAACAGTAGTGTTAGTGCTTCTCTACTATTCATAGGGTTTTCAGTGGCTGATTATTTTTGGGGGAGTGGATTGCAGGGCCCTTCTCCAAAGCCTACAGCACCTGGTGTTCCCAGGCAGTCTCCCATCCAAGTACTAACCAGGTTTGACCCTGCTTAGCTTCCAAAAACTGACACCACAGTGGCACGGCTGCAAAATTGGTCTAGCTAAGCTGATTTTTATTCCCTCTCCATTTGGAATATACCATGTGCCCTCAGTTTTCGGAATGGTCTTAAAATGAAAGCAAAGGAAAAACCAAAGTAATGAGCCACGTTTAGCAGAGAAAAAAGTTGATTTCACAAAAATTGATTTATTTTTTGCCCCAGTATTGGGAGGTTCAACCTAAGGACTCACAAGTGCTAGGCAAGCGCTCTTGCCACTGAGATGCATTCACAGGCCCCTTTTTATTTCTCTCTCCGAGACAAGGTCTTGCTGAGTCGCACAGGTTGTATTTGACTCTAAACTGCAATCTTCCTGCCTCAGCCTCCTGCGCTGCTGAGATTAGAGGTGTGCTCCATGGCACACAGCACAAAAATTGGTTTCCTGGTGACGGTATGATAAACTCAGCTCTTACAAATCAGGTAGACAAAAATGACAAAAAATATGTGGCAAACGAGTAAGCTCTCTTCAGGCTCTTCAAGTCCTAGCCACGCTCACACTGCCCTGAATAGACATAAAAGAACAACTTTATACTCACCATCAAAGAGAGAAACAGCCCATTTGTGTCAAAGTCACCAAATAGAAATGTGTCCTAATACACTTATATAAAACCATCTGCATGCCTTCTATTTATATGCCACCTATCTGTGAAGAGGGGTTGGGGTTCAGTTCAGTTGGTAGAGTGGTGCTCTGGGCCTTCTGAGGCCCTCGGTTCAATCCCCAGCACCGCAAAAAAATGGGAGAAGGAACGGGAATCCCATGCCCAAAACAATCCTGAAAACCCTATGAATAGCAGAGAAGCACTGACATAGTAAGTTTGATAGATCCAAGTAGTGTAAATTTTTTTTTTTTTTTGCGGTACTGGGGGTTGAACCCAGGGCCTCGCGCCTGCATGCTCTGCAAGTGCTGGACCACTGAGCTGCACCTCAGCCCATTTTGTTTTACTTTTTGAGACAGGGCCTTGCTAAGTTACACAGACTGCCCCTGGTCTCGAACTTGCGACACTCCCGCCTCCGCCTCACGAGCCGCTGGGATTACAGGAGTGCGCCACCACGCCGGGCACCAAGTAGTGTAAATTGTTAAAAGAACGACTCAATTGCCAGGCATGGTGGGCACGCCTGTAATTGCTGCTGCTCAGGTGGAGGAAGGAGGATCACAAGTTCGAGACCAGAAGCACTCTGCGTACGTTAGTGAGACCCTGTCTCAAAAAGTAAAAAAAAATGGGCTGGGGGTGCAGCTTAGTGGTCCAGCATTTGCAAAGTGTGCACGTGCGAGGCCCTGGGTTCAACCCCAAGTACTGCAAAAACAAACAAACAAACAAACAACAACAACAAAAACCCCTATTCAATCTATTGTCAGGATGAATAGTAAATGTACAACATTAAGAACTGAGCTGGGGCAGGAAGCTGACGCAGGAGGATCAGCCTGGGGGAATCTGTTTTCTTTGATCAAGTTGTGTTGTTGCACTTAGAGTATACTTAGCCATCCATCCCCATCTGCTTAAGAGCTGTAAATACACCAGGAGGCTATTATTCAAACTAATCAGGGCATTTCAATTTTAATGTCAATTTGAACTTTAATCCTTACCCTTATTGACAGTAAAGAGGACATCATACCCCAGAGCCCACTATATTGTCTGCTTCAGGCTGGCCCACCCATTAGATATTGGTCAGACACATTCTGAGCTTTTTTTTTTTTTTTTTTCTTTCAGTGTTTTGAGACAGGGTGTTTGTCGTCTAGGCTGGCCTCCAACTTGTGATCCTTCTGCCTCAGCCTCCCAAGCACTGGGATTGCAGGCAGGTGCCATCTGGCCTGGCACACTCTGAGTTTTATATGCAGATATTGGCGATTTGGATAATAACCACCTGTTGGCTTTGCCTCCTCCCCGGGAGCCTCCATCCCCTTTTTCCTCCCCATGTTCTTCTTACAGGAAGAGACATGAAGCGTAGCTCTGTATTTGATGCCGTGCCCGCTTTGTGGATGACTTTCAGTTACAAGTAAGCCTTTGTCGTATTCATGCTTATCACCTGTTCCATCTCCATATGCCATCCCTGTTCAGATTTTTGGTCTACCACATCGTTGTTGCAGTTCAGTAGAAGGAAAAGCCAGAGGGCTGGGCCTAAAGCTGCTGTTGCGTGTGGGCTTACCACACAAATGTTAACCTAGAAAAATGTATCACAGAAAACTGATGGAGAAGGGACCGCTGGCTCCATCTGGTATCTAAACATCCACACCATACAGGATGAGCCACTTAAAATATGCTGCATTTACGAGTGGGGCTTGGTGGCTCATGCCTGTGATGCCAGCATTCAGGAGGCTGAAGCAGGAGGATCACAAGTTCAAGGTCAGCCTGGGCTACATAGTGAGTGTGAGGCCACAGTGAGACCCTATCTCAAGAAAAAGAAGGCATTTAAACCATACTTCACTTCTCTGTGGAAATAATTTTGGAATCAAATGACCAGATAGCTTGTAAACCACTTATATGAAATGTATCATCTCTTTTTATATTAAAAGAGTTACTCATGGTCTCTGGAATCAAAATAGAAGGTATATGTGCTCAGCACCAACTGGGCACTAAGGAACTTTGCAGTCAGAGAGTCTTGGATATGGTGTCAACCTTTGACTCTTAGCTGTGTGATCCTGGACAAGTTAACTTCTCTGAGCCTTTATTTCTTCATTTGAAAAATAATGTGACATGGACCTTAAAGGACTATTGTGAGAATTATGTAAAACCATGGAGAGAATGAGTTCTCAATTCATGATTTTGTTTTCCTTTGGATTCCAAGCCTCATTATTATTATTTTCTCTACAGCATACCACGGGCTGGGAGTTAGCTCAGTTGGTAGAGCACTGCTCTGCAGTCTCTGAGGTCCCGAGTTCGATTCCCAGCATCCTCAAATGGGAGAAGGACATGGCAACCCACTCCTAAGGCAATCCAGAAAACAATCAGCCATTAAAAACCCTGAGGGTCTCTATGAGTCAGACTCAACTCAACGGCACCTAACAACAACAACAACTATTAGTTATGTTCCTTTTTATTTTAAGCAACAAACACCCAACTTAACCCAGCTAAGGAAAGAGAAATTTTAAGAGTACAAGAGTATCAGCTGGGCACAGTCACGCATGCCTATAATCTCAGCAGCTCGGGAGGCGAAGGCAGAAAGATCGCAAGTTCGAGATCAGAGGCAGTCTGCATAACTTAGTGAGACCCTGTCTCAAAAAGTAAAAAAAAAATGGGCTGAGGGTGCAGCTCAGTGGTCCAGCACTTGCAAAGCATGCAAGCGCAAGGCCCTCAGTTCAATGCCCCAGTACTGAGAGAAAAAAAAAGAGTACAAGAGTATCTTGGAGCATCTCTTAGAACCCAGGATGTCAGGAATGATCTCGGGCCAGGGAAGGGAGGCTACTGTGGGAAAGGGCTTCTCTTTGGGCTACTGTCTATGTTCCTCTCAAGGGTTGTCCTCCTCCTCTGGCTATAGCTTGGCTCCCCTTGCTCCTTAGGCCACACGTGGCAGGGCATGGCTACTCATAGACCCAGCTCTCATCCAATGCAACTGGTCCTACTTTTTAGAGGAAGCTGAAGCATTCAATATAGGCTAGCAAGGACAGTCACCTTGACCACTGCTTCAGCTCAAATATAAGGAAGCACAGGGTGCTGGTAAGACTGCCCAGCACCTCTCATGAGGAACACCGTCTGTCCAGCAGTTCACAATTGTTATTATTGTTAGGTGCAGTCGAGTCGAGTCTGACTCATAGCAACCCTCATAGGGTTTTCAATGGCTGACTGTTTTGGGATTGCATTGGGAGTGGGTTGCCATGTCCTTCTGCCATTTCTGCAGTGCTGGGAATCGAACTCAGGACCTCAGAGACTGCAGAGCGGCGCTCTACCAGCTGAGCTAACTCCCAGCCCCAGTTCACAATTAGGGATCTTCTAAGTGCGCTATTCACTGATCCAAAAGTGTCAAGATGGGACTGGCTAGCGACAAAAGAGGAAGCAGATATAAAAGGGATGGGTGGTGACTTAGGCAGAGCCTGCCCTGCTCTGCTTCTCTGCAAGGATTGTCGAGCAGCAGCAGGACACTGGAGGCTGACTGCAGAGGGGGACCAGAGCTCCAAAGATAGGCAGACACTTACTGAGAGCCAGGAAAATGCCTTAGGAGCTACAGCCCAGCTGACTGGGTGGTGGATTTAACCAGTGATATAAAAGTGGGCCCCCACGTATCTGTCAGTTTGCCAGACTGGGGGGCTTGCGTGTTGCTGTGATGCTGAAAGCTATGCTACCGGTATTATAGATACCAAGCAGGGTCACCATGGTGGACAGGTTCCAGCGGAGTTTCTAGACTCAGAGTAGGACTGTACCTAACAATAACAACAATAAAAATGGGCTGAAAGGAAGTTTAATACAATCTGGGTGGGATTCAGACCTCTTTCCACCCCGAGCGGATGGAAGAGTGAGGTGAAGTTTGGGATAGTTGAGCTAACACTTTGAGATGCTGCAGAGTTAAGAAAAATAAATCCATGCACCCTAGGATACAGCAGAAATAACAAGGCCATCCTTTTTAGTCCTGGTCGCCCAAGTAAATGAAACCTTGAACATTGCTCTGGAGGTTCCTTACGCTCCCATAAGCGTTCTCGCTGATGTCTAAAATGAGATGTTGGGAGGTGGGTTGTGACATCTGCGGGTGTGACAGTGGAGTGCGTCATTGCTGTTTCACACCACGATGCGCTATTGTGAGCTGGTGACTTTGGGGAATCTGCAGTTTCCTCCTTTCTATTCCTTCTTTTGCATACCTACCTAATTTTTCCTATCTTGTCTGGTGAGCCATTCCTTCTCATGTCCTGGCTCCCTTATAAGCCTCCGCAAGTACTTTTCTTCCAAGATCCTTTGGTTTCCAAGTCTTTTTCTACAGGTAATAATCAGAACTCAGGAGGCCCAGGCACAAAACCAATGCCATTTGAAGGCCTCTGTTGTCATAGAGACTATAAAAGGGGCACAGGGAGCCAGGCATGGTGGTGCATGCCTGTAATCCCAGCGGCTTGGGAGGCGGAGGCAGGAGGATTGCAAGTTCGAGACCAGAGGCAATGTGTGTAATTTGGGGAGACCCTGTCTCAGAAAAGTTAAAAAAAAAAAGGGCTGGGGTGCAGCTCAGTGGTCCAGCACTTGCAGAGCATGCAAGTGCGAGGCCCTGGGTTCAACCCCTAGCACTACAAAAAAAAAAAAAAAAAAAAAAAAAAAAAAAAAAAAAAAA